>CAWUFW010017407.1:0-263423 GCA_963921515.1 Calotriton arnoldi
TAATACATGTCATGGTCTAGTAGAGTTCTTGCACTGCTAAGAATGTTAGCACATTCTCATTCTATGCTTCCCCTCGAGTGTGCGTTCTGTTCCATGGCAGTTAGATCTTGTCTTCTGCTTGGAAGAGTCCGCTCTCGCCGTTTCCCCTGTTACCCAATAAAACCCTCAGTTTACTTACTGCGCCTGGACCCAGTTATTTACGACATTTTGGCGACGATCCTGGATCCAAGGAACCCGGCGTGCACACTCTCCTCATCCGCCTTCAAGGACCAGAACCGGAAAATAACAGGCTGGGAAACGAAGCAAGGCGAGAGCGGACGGCAGCACAGTGAGTAGGAACATACTTCTCCAGCACCTAGCATGCGTTTGCGAAGCAGGCTATAAGCGCAGCCTTGGGGACAGTGTCACGCGTGTGACATCACCGTCTTTAGTCCCTGAGGCGCTCCAAGCGACTAAACTTCACAGCGGTGTGCCTGCGAGAGGGGAGGTCAAGCGCAACCTGGTTAATGGCGTGAGGGGAGTCCAGCAACCCGAGTCAGGCGCAACCCAAAGCGGCGAGTTATGTGGTTATTGGCGTAAGGAGAGTCCAGCAACCCCAGTGACAGCGTCAGGCGCCTGTGCATCAGCAGCGGTTGTTGCTCCCAACGGAGAGATCCTTCCTTTCTCCACTCATCTCAGTTATGATGACGTACTAGGATTCACGCTAGCGCCAGCACTAACGCGCACTCAAAGGCACGTAACCAGCGTCGGTGTTACCCTGGTTACCAACGTCACAGAGTAGTGCAGCGTCACAGAGGCTCTTCCTTCCCGCAGCGAGAGCGCGCTACCAGAGGCACAGTGTTTATCTAAGGGTTGTCCTGGTTACCAGAGCGCAATAGAAAGGCTGGCCTGAATCAAAGCCTTCAATTGCACAACAACGCACTTCATCCACTTAAAATCAGATCTACAAGCTGATTCTGACAAGCTTATCATTCCACATGTCCAAGTGGATTTTGTGAAGATCATCTGCAGCGATATACACGCTAATTGTATATCCCTTGTGACCAAGCTATCCACAACGTTACACACTATTTCAGTACATTGTCGGGCGTTCTAATTGCCTCTAAGCCACTCACGCAGTTTTCTATTTTGTTTTTCTTTCTCTCTTTCTCCTCTTGCCTTTCCATCTGTCAGTTCTACACAACGGTTTGCACTCAGGTACTTACACCTCTCATCACGGTATTATACCATGAATCCAGCCCAGTTTTCAGCTGTTTTACCTCCTGTATTTTTAGCGCAACCTGGTCAACCTAGCATTCCGTGGGAAGACTGGATCCTTATGTTTGAGAACTACCTAGACGTTCTTGAAGGGCAAGATTTTTCGGCAAAGAAAGAAAGCTCTTCTCTTGAGCACATTAGGCAAAGAAGGACAACGTGTTTTCCGTTTTCTCCCACAAGCCCTTCAAGCCAGTGGCCAACCTATACCTGATGAGTTCAAAGAAGCCGTGTGCAGACTCGAGGTCAGGTATTCCAAAGAGGAAAACCTTGTAATGAATAGGTACAAATTTTATACGCAACATCAAAAGACAGGTGAGTCTATCGATGACTTTATCTCAAGACTACGAGAGATGTCTATAAAGTGTAACTTTGGTGCGATGACAGATGAGATGATCCGCGATCAGCTCATTGTACAGTGCAACAATAAAAAAATTCAGGAGCGGTTGTGGGCAGCAAAAAACCCCAACCTTAAAACTGCCATTGACTTAGCCAAAGTGGTCGAGCAATCCGAAGGATGCATGAAGGAATTGGAGAAAAGGAATCTCAATTCAGAGGTTAATGAAATCTCACCACAAGATCATCGTGGCACATGTCATGACGACGATGAACATAGTAACATTGCACGCCATCAAGAATAAGGCAAAGTTTGTTAAAAGACCCTTCAATGCCAAGCCTACCACAGTCGTGCACAAACCTTCAAACAATAGAATATGTAGTAGGTGTGGCAGTAATGCTCACGCCTCTGACTCTAAGTTTTGTTTTGCTTCCAAGCAGGAATGTCTTAAGTGCGGTCGCATGGGTCACTATGCTCGTGTTTGTAGGAGTAGGCTTAACCCCCGTGTTTCTACTGTACATGTTGTTGGGAATGATCCAGAATTTGATGGTGATAAAATTTTAGTTATAGAGTCCAAGGATTCCCAAAGTGATGATGAGAAGAGAAAAAACAGGCCCAAAGCTATTTTCTCTATTGATGGTCGTGAGGTGTCTCTCATGCTCGATACAGGCTCAAAGTTTACCATCATTCCCAAGTGTCTCTTCAAAGAGAAGTGGGATAACAAAACACTACTTCCCAAAGACATTTCTCCTGGTGGGTATCAGGGTGAATCAATTGACATACTTGGGTATTTCGAGGCTCATATCTCCTTTTCCCACAGGCATATTCGGGGTAAGGTTTATGTATCTGACCATGGTCCGGCAATCCTAGGGTGGGTACACCAATACGATCTACACATCATAGTTAATCCGAGAGCGCCCATGCAAGTCATGGTTGTGGAAGATGAGAGTCTAGACAGTATTCTTGGTGAGGCTCAGGCGGTGTTTAGAGATGAACTCGGACAACTTAAGGGGTATGCCCATCGAATTTTACTCAAGGGAAACTCAGTACCTGTTCAGCATAAGGTTAGGCGTGTTCCCATTGTAGTTAAGGGTGAGGTTAAAAACCTCATCAAAGAAATGCTGGGTTCAGGTGTCATAGAGCCGGTAGAGGCTTCCCCGTGGATTTCTCCAGTCGTTATTACCAAGAAGGCGGATGGAAAATTGAGATTCTGTGTTGACTTACGCTCTCTGAACCAGTGCGTTATCGCTGATACATTTCCACTCCCAAACATCACAGAATTAGTCTCCACACTCAAGGGTGCCAAGGTTTTCTCTAAACTTGATCTCAAAAGCGCTTACCACCAGATTAGACTACACAGTGACTCCAAACATCTCACGGCTTTCATAACTCCAGAGGGCACCTTTCAATTCACACGGCTACCCTTTGGACTTATTTCTGCTGCAAGCGTTTTTCAACGCATGGTCTCTGACATCTTCAAAGGGGTGGATAACACTATTTATTTCCAAGATGACATATTAGTCTATGGCCAGTCCGTTGAGGAACACAACGCCATCCTTAGAATTGTTTTAGAGAAACTTAACAAATCAGGGCTCACACTCCGCAAAGATAAGTGTAAATTTCTAGTGGATCAAATAGATTACTTGGGTTACACCATTAGCGCCTCGGGGGTTCAGCCAAAAGAGAACTTGTGCAGTGCCATAAGCTCAGCCCCTGCTCCAGTTGATAAAGATCAACTTCGCTCATTCATGGGCCTCATAGAATACTATTCAAAGTTTGTCAAAAACTTTTCGGATAAAACTGTTTGTTTACGTTCACTTCTCAAGAAAGGTGTAAGTTTCCTGTGGTCCACTCAGCATCAGGAATGTTTTGACCAAATTAAGAAAGAAATTTGTGAGGCAAATGTTCTTTCTCCTTTTGATGTCAATCACAAATCCATCTTAACAGTAGATGCCAGCTCAACAGGCCTAGGAGCAACGTTATCCCAGATGGTTTCAGGTTGTGAGAGGACTGTAGCTTTTGCCAGCAGGACTTTAACTGATTCCGAGAATAACTATTCCGTCATTGAAAGAGAGGCACTTGCAGCAGCTTGGGCTGTGGAATACTTTAGGACATACTTGTGGGGCACTAGATTTCTCCTTAGAACTGATCACAAGCCGCTAATAAAAGTATTGTCTCCTGGTGGTACTGGCAAGGGCTCTGCGAGACTAGTTAAACTAGCAGCCAAGCTCCAATGCTTTCAATATCAGGTGGAACACATCCAGGGTTGGAGAAATATTCAAGCTGATTGCCTGTCCAGACTGTCTGTTGATTGGCGCTCTGTCTCTGATCCGACGGTTGTGCGCAATAACGATGACATTGCAGTTGCCACAATTGATGATGCAGTCTTTGTGGGTGAGGGGCGTTCGATGCTAGTGATTGGAAGCGTGAGATGCAAAACGATCACACTTTACAAGAAGTAATCAATTTGTTAAAAGCTAGCCCAAGAAGAGAGAGTTGTCTTCCTGTGTCTGTACGTCCCTATTCAAAAATCCTAGACGAGTTGTCCATATGTAGCGATAGCATTCTAGTTAAGGGTGAAAAGTTTATTCCTCCTTTTGGTATCAGGAGTAAACTCCTGACTCTAGCACATGAAGGACATTTGGGTCAAAGCCTCACTCAACGACGCATCAAAAATCATTTCTGGTGGCCTGGCTTAGACGCCCAAGTGGTAGATTGGGTGGAAAATTGCTCTATTTGCAGGGAAGGAGAGAAAAGGCTGAAAGTTGGTTGCAAATCTGATGATGCCCATATTACCAATCCTGGCCTACCTTGGCACACGATTTGCCTAGACTTTATCGGTCCCATGGGTGAACTACATGAGTCTGACAGGTTTGGCATTGTTGTAGTAGACGTCTTTTCAAAGTGGCTTGTGGTAGAATTTACTAATAACATTTCCACTGAGAGTACCATAAAATTTTTAGGAAAACTGTTTAGAGATGAGGGAATACCCTCCATTCTCATTACAGACAATGGCACACAATTGGTTTCCAACTATATGCAAACATTCTTAAAAAGTTGTGGAGTATCTCATCATCGCACTTCTCTATACAACCCACAAGGAAATGGTTTGTGTGAGAGGTCCAACAAAGTAGTTAAAGGCATTATTCAAATGGCCTCCGCCAGTGGTTGCATTGTACGAAAGTTGGTTGATGAAATGCTGTGGGCTTACCGTTCCACTCCTCATGTTCAAGATGGAAAGTCCCCTTTGAGTTGATGAGAGGCAGGTCCCCTGGGACAAAGTTGGTTCCTTCTTGGATGAAACGGTTAGTCACCTCACATGATATAAAATTGGCACCACAAGAATCCACGAATAGAGTATGTCGCTTTAACATTGGAGATCAGGTTAAAATCAAAACAGGCAGAATAGGGAGAGGTCTCTCTAAATTCAAGGGGCCATTTATTGTAAAAAGTTCTTAATCACTGCGTTATCTTGAATAATGGTGAGTGTTGGAATTTTCGCAGGGTGGCTATGTATCAGAAAAGTAATGATCGGCTTGTATATAACAAACATGATGGACCTGCCAACAATAGTGGATATGTGTTAGCCCAGGATCCTGAGGTTCACTCTCAGCCGAGTGTTTCAGGTAACACTGTGGGTGGAGGTGATTCTCTCATTTCACCAGGCTTGAATCAATCTATCATATCTCCTTTAGAAAGCATGGCTTCCTCTCGCCCTCTTAGGTGTCGCAATCCACCTGTGTATCTCAAGGATTTTGTATATTAAGAAATGTTGTATATTTATGTTATTTATCAAAAATGTTTATTGTTTATATTTTTTCGTTTGGAAAGGAAGAAGATGTGTAATACATGTCATGGTCTAGTAGAGTTCTTGCACTGCTAAGAATGTTAGCACATTCTCATTCTATGCTTCCCCTCGAGTGTGCGTTCTGTTCCATGGCAGTTAGATCTTGTCTTCTGCTTGGAAGAGTCCGCTCTCGCCGTTTCCCCTGTTACCCAATAAAACCCTCAGTTTACTTACTGCGCCTGGACCCAGTTATTTACGACAATGTGCAAAATGTAGCAATCGGAATTTGCACTTGGATAAAATTAGATGTCCACTTCTCTGGCATTCCAATCCTAGGCAGTGATAGGACTGGAAAGTAGGGTACAGCTACCAATGGTGCGCCAGGTGCAGTGGCACCAGGCCAAAAAGGCTTGAGGGGACAAGTTGACTCTGATTGTTGCTATATTTTACTACCCACACAGCAGTGAGGAGATCTATTTTCCTTGCTTGCACTAGCGCCTAAGGGACCTTGCTGCTACTGCTCTAAAGAGACCATATTTGACTCCTAAATTCCAGTACAGGAAGGACTGTGAACAAGTTTGGATCATAGCGTGTGGAATGAAATTGAAAAGTGGCATCAGAAAATGAGAACTCTTGGTTGTTGGATCTCTCTCCCTTTGAAGGAAGATGATCTGAGAGTACGTGACTTTTCCATGCATTCGAAGGTCTGTTTGTTTACTACCCTTACCCCATGTAGGAAGATGGCTCTGTATATGATATTGCCACAAGGTGGTAATACCGTGCTCAGAGTCCAGGGGTTCCTCGATAGTGTACAGGGCTCAAGTACTATTAGTGGTAGTATGGACGAGCAGCCTTAGGCCTAACACAGAGGAGAGTAAGACATTTATTGCACAACAGTGATCAATAATGGACACACGACTCAAAAAGGAGATTCAGACCAATTTTAGAAAAATATACTTTGTTTGTATTTTATTTGAAGGCCAAGGTCTTCATAATGAACTAAGTAAGTTTTTAATGAAAAATCGGCACTTAAAAACTTTTCAACACAGTCCAATGTTATCCTATGGGGAAAACAATATTGCGGTTAAACAGGTAAGTACCACACTTATAATCCCCGTCTTCTGAGCAAAAGTCAGCAAGGGCCAGGGTTCAGGTGAGTACTAAAACTGCACCGCCAGCGGCACAGGGGCGGCCGGGTGCAGAAGTCAAAATCGGAGTTCGACCAAATGCTTTCGGATGGTGACAGAGGAGGCCTAGAGCCACACTGCTTGCAGGTAAGTAGATCGGTTGCAGGGGCCAAGCTTTGGGGGTTAGGTTAAGCTCAGGGGGGCACAAAGCAGCACCAAACATTCACCACCAGCGGCACAGGGACGGCCGGGTGCAGGGTGCAATTTCGACATCGGGCACCCAATGCTGTTCAATGGGGTTTACTCTTTCGGCAAAAAGACTGCAGGCGTGGCACTGGAGGTTGCATGAGCAAGAGGAATGACAGCAGAGATAAGTAGAGATGTAGGGGATCATAGGGGCTCAGATGGTTCAGCTCAACAAGGCCCAGGGGCTTCAGGGCAGGAGAGCCTTTGGAAGTCAGAGTCTTCTTACCGGAGGCGGTCGCGGTCGAGAGGAGCCTCTGGATTGACACTACAGGTGCCGATGTGGAGGCAGGAGTGGTCAGCCAATGCTGGACATCAGGTCAGGATTGCCAGGGAGACTTCACTGCACTGGTGAGCCACTGAGACTCGGGCCGTGGGCGTAGGGTGCAGAGTGGGCAGGAGACTCGGATCCGTCTGGATCCAGGGGTTCATGGATTAGGTTTCTTTAGGACAGGTCGCTGTCCGCGGGAGATTGGAGTCTTTTTAGAAGCCAGCAGTCCTCCCAGGGGTTTCAGAGATCACTGGCTGCAAGAAAGGTTGCAGGTTTGCAAAAGCAGTTGACATGTATTACCCTTTTGGGGTGTTTGAAACTGCCATGGTACACCAGATAGGTGACCTCCCCTTTTTTCTAAAGGACAGGGAAGGGCCCACTCCCCTTGTATTGGAGGGCCCTAGAGGCCACAGGGTCCAATACCCATACCTTCTACCCTGGTTTCAATTCTACCGGTGCAGCCTTTTGGTCATACCACTGTTTGTTAAGCTCTTGGCTTACCTGAAGGTTTTGGCTTGCTTTCTCCATGTACTCAGCCATCCTGGAACAAAGACCAAGCACTGAGTCCACTATGTCTTGTTTTGGTTCTGTGAGAATTTTTTCCCAACCTTCTCAGACCGGACTGAGAGGACCTCTAATAGGGTACCCAAACAACAGTTCAAAGGGTAAAACCCCCACTCCCTTCTGTGGCACTTCCCTGTAGGCATAAATCAGGCAAGGAAGTAGGACATCCTATCTCCTTATGAGTTTTTCAGGGAGCCCACTAATCATGCATTTGAATGTCTGGTTGAATCTCTCCACCTAGCCATTGGTTTGTGGATGATAGGGTGTGGTGAATCTTTAGTTCACTCCACACTCATGCCACATGTGTTTTAGGTATGCAGACATGAAGTTTGTATCTCGGACTGATACCACCTCCTTTGGGAAACCAATCCTGGTAAATACACCAAGGAGAGTTTTTGCCCCTACTCAGGCATTGGTGGCCCTTAGGGGAATAACTTCAGGATACCTGATAGCATGATCTACTACCACCAGAATATATTTGTTCCCTGAGGCTGTTGGAGGGTCCCGGGGGACAGCAATGTCGACCTCTACCATTTCAAAGGGTACCCCAACCACTGGAAGTGGAATTAAAGGGACCATTCAGTGGCCTCCTGCCTTGCCACTGGCATGGCAGGTGACACAGGACTGACAAAAGTCCTTTACCTTCTGAGACATCCCTGGCCAGTAGAAGTGATTGACTAAACCTACTCCAAGTTTTATCCTGGCCAAGGTGCCCAGCTAATGGGATATCATGGGCCAAAGTAAAGAGAAACTCTTTAAAACTCCGAGGCACTACCACTCTCCTGGTTGCACCAGGTTTGGGTTCTCTGGCCTCAGTGTATAGGAGACCATTCTCCCAATAGGGCCTGTGGGTGCTACTGATATCACCCTTTTCCTGTGCAGCAGCTTGCTTCCTCAGGCTTTCAAGAGTGGGACAGGTTTCTTGTCCCTGGCACAGATCCATCCTAGAGGGTCCCCCTGGGCCCAAGAGATATGTCTGGTGAGGCCCAATCTCTCCAGGCTCAGTTCCCTCTGAGAATACCAAGTCCTCTTCCTGAGAAGAGGGGTTCTGACTTGGGACCTGTTTAGAAGCTTGTTCCCCAGTTTCCTTGTCCTTTCTCTTGGAGGGTTGGTCATTCTTCTAGGATCCAGCACCTTTTTTCACTCAGACCTCTGCTCTGTGCTCTGGTTGTAACACGTCCCCATCCTGAGAGACCTACCATGCTGGCAAGGGTCCTCAGTTTGACTTCAGCCCAAGGGGAAGTCTTCAAATCATTTCCAAACAGACAATCTACAGGAACAGCTGAGGACACAACTACTTCTTTTTGTCCAACTACCACCCTGCCAGTCCAAAGTGACCATAGCCATGGGATGGAGTGTGGTGATATTGCTAGCATTTTTGACTGGATAGTCCCTTCCAAACAGGTACTGATCTGAGTGAGCTAGCTGCTGGGTCACCATGCTGACACTAGCCTCAGTATCCCTCAAGGCCTCTATTCTGGACCCATAACTCTTGGGAAACCGCCTGTATTTATTCATATTATCTGGCCAGGCAGCACAGACGAAGTCTACCTCCCCCTCAAAGACTGTTGTTGCCTCAGTGGGGTTACTGACATGGTCAGGCTACACCTGGGATCCCTTCTGGATGTCAGCAACTACAGGTATTGCAGGTGGACTAGAGGCATTTTTCTTTGTTTTACAGCTAAGGTCTCAAATTCAGTGTGCTGTTGCTTTATTGTCATGACCCCAAGGCTTGTTGGGATCCCAGTTCTTCCCCTGGTACCCACCCTTAGACTGTGTAGAGACTCTGGGCCCATCCTCTTGAACATGTTTTTTGGGGCCAGTAGAAGACTCTTGATTATTTTTAGGGTTACCCTCTTTCCCAGGGGGGGGGAGCTTTTTGGCCTCTTTCTTTTAGTCTCCCCACCAGTGTAAATATTGGTGACCCTTGTTTTGACCCAGTGGTCTGCCTTCTTCCCCAATTCTTGAGGGGAAAGTGGACCTAGATCTACCAGGAATTTATGTAGTTTATCATAGTGACAATTACTTAAAAGATGCTCCTTCAAATTGAATTATACAACCCTTCAAAATCATGTATATTGTTACCACTAAACCAACCTCACTCCCAGTGTTTTCACTGAGTCATCATCTACCCAGGATTGGCCTTGGGTTTTCATGGCCTAGATGAATTTGATTCTATACTCCTTAGTACTGAATCCAAAGCCCTCAATCAGGGTACCGTTAATGAGGTCATAGGATGTAGCATCTTTCTCATTAAGTGTCAAGAGTCTATCCCTGCACTTTTCTGAGAACATTTCCCACAGTATAGCACTCCACAGCTTCCTGGGGACCTGTCTACTAAGACAGGTTCTCTCAAATGCAATGAACCACTTTGTGATATCATCACCCTCAAAACCCTCAAACTATTTAGGGAAAATCCATTTACAGATTTTGGAGTCTGGAGAGTCTGTCCCCCTATTTAATATTTTCCTGCCGCCAGAGATGGGTCCTAGGACCATCTCAGCTCTTTCTTTTCCTATGGCTAGAAAGTTCGCTTCTAGAGCTATAATCTTGCCAGTTTCTAAAGATCTGCATCTTCAGCACCTGCTTCATTTGGGACACTACTGTGGTCACTCCCACCAGAAGTGTTGCTATCTGAAGGGGCAGTGATGGAGTCTGTGTCTTCCCCATCTATGACCTCATCTTCTTCTATTGGTTCCTCCCCAGTGGGGGAAGTTCTATTTGGCAGGGCCTTGTCATTATTTGCCAGCAACTGCTGAAGATGGCCTTTACTGGGTGTAAGACCCATGGGAAGTTTACATGCTTTGCACAAATCTTTAAGTTGGGAAACTTTAAGATGTGCATAGGGACCCAGGTTGAGTTCCTGACTGATCCCTGCAGTCTCAGTCATGGTGTTTAAAGTAAGTGGGGTCTTATTAGAGATTTAAAAAAAAACTAAGTATTTTTAAGACCTAACTACTTTAAAGTCTTTAACGTTTCTGAAACAGTAGGGGACTTAACCAAGGTCCTAACACTATTTTTAATAAATTTGGAAAACATCAATAAAAAATTCTGTCTAAAGACAATTTTTAGATTTCCTCAGTGAAACCAATTATTAATCAAGTGGTACACCAGATGTCCATGTCTTGTATCCCACCACTGCAGCACCAATGTAGGAAGCTGGCTCTGTATATGATTCTGCCATTAGGTGATAATACCATGCACAGAGTCCAGGAGTTCTCCGAAAGAGTACAGGGCTCAATGTAAAACCCAAAGTGTGTGGGCGAGCAGCCTTAGGCCTAATACAGAGGAGTGTAAGACATTTATTGCACAACAGTGATCAATAACGGACACACGACTAAAGAAGGAGATTCAGACTAATTTTTAAAAAATATACGTTGTTTGTATTTTATTTTAAGACTAAGGTCTTTGTAATGAGGTAAGTACGTTTTTAATAAAAAATACTTTTCACTTTGAAAAATCGACACTTAGAAACTTTTCAACACAGTCTAATGTTATCCTATAGGGAAAACAATATTGCGGTTAAACAGGTAAGTATTACACTTACAATCCCAGTCTTCGGAGTCAAAAGTCAGCAAGTGCTAGAAGTAAGGTGAGTACCAAAACTGCACCACAAGTGGCACAGGGGCGGCTGGGTGCAGAGGTCAAAATCGAAGTTCGACCCAATGCTTTTGAATGGAGGCACACTGCTTGCAGGTAAGTAGAATGGTTGCCGGGGCCACGCTTTAGGGGTTGGGTTAAGCACAGGGGGGGCCACAAAGCAGCACCAAACATACACCACCAGCGGCACAGGGATGACCGGGTGCAGGGTGCAATTTCGAAATTGGCAACCAATGCTCTCCAAAGGGATTTCTTCTTTTGGGAAAGAGGTTGCAGGTGTGGCACCAGAGGTTGCAGGAGAATGACGAATGACAGCACAGGGGCACTGTTCATTCAGCTCACCAAGGCCCAGGAGCTTCAGGTACAAGGGTGCCTTTGGACGTCGGAGTCTTCTTACCAGAGCGAGTCGCGTCGGGTCTGACTCTGGATTCACACTGCAGACACCATTGTGGAAGGCAGGAGAGGTCAACCAACACTGGACATGAGGTCAGGATAGCCAGGGAGACTTCACTGCACCGGTGAGCCACTCAGACTCAGGTTGTGGGCATCGGTTGCAGAGTGGGTAGGAGACTCGGATCCGCCTGGATCCAGGGGTCCTTGGAGGTGGTTTCTTCAGGACAGGTCAGCTGCCCCTGGGAAATTGGAGTCTTTTTCGAAGGCAGCAGTACTCCTAGGGGTTTCAGAGGTTGCTGGCTGCAAGACAGGTTACAGGTTTGCAGAATCTGGGGACAGGCTGGTATGCTGGGGCCAAGGCAGTCATCGTCTTCAGTCTTCTCTGCAGGGTCGTCTTCTTTCTTCTTAGGTCATTGCAGATCTAGTTTCTAGGGAATTCTGGGGGTTCCCCGTAAATACTAAATTTAGGAGGCGTTTTAGGAGAGTAGCAGGTAAAGCCAATGGTCACCTTACTTGGGGTGACTACACCCTCTATTATGCCACCCTCCTGTGGGAGGAGGGCATAGACCTGGCCCTGATTAGAGAGGTCTTCCCATCTTCAAGATGGTGGAGACTGACAGTTGTGCTTCACATCGCTTCCCTCATCTTAGGGGTTGGGTTGGCAGATGTGGGTAAACCTCCAATTCTTTAGAATTGTTCCTGCCCAAAGGGAGCATGTAAACCAGAGGCTGCCATATGATGCTAGTTGCAGAGGCTGGGGGTCGTATTACAAAGACAGCAGGACTTTGAAGATTCCTTCTTCGAGCACTGGACCATCCAGGGGGAGGAGGCGTGACCCCTCTTCCCAGGATGTGCATTGTTTCTTGTCCCAGAGAGCAGGGGCTCTCTACTCAGGAGTCCAGAAACATTTGTGGTGGTGGCTGGCTGTCTACACCAGGTCATAGACCACAGCAGGGTTGGTAGGTTTTCAAGAGGCACCTCTGAGGTGCCCTCTGAGTACATGGTACAATAAATCCCACACTGGCAACAGTGTTGATTTATTGTATGGAGTAATTTGGTACCAAACACTCCTGTGTTCAGTGAAGCCATCATGGTGCTGTTGAACTTGAGTTGTCATGTTGTAGGCCCATGTAATCTTTATGGCTTCACTGGCACTTACAATATCAAGGAATGGTCCCCAATATTGTAGGGGTTTTCTCCCTCACAGGAGCCTGCAAGCTGAAAGGCAGTGGCATGGTCCCAGTGAGGGGGTTCCCAGGGGACCCTCTTCAGCTCCCAATCCCTAGGTACCCAGGGTACCCTTTACTAGGGACTTGCAGGGTACAGAAGTACCAATTGGGAATTTGTTTTTATGGGAGAAGCACTGGCACCGGTTGGCAGGAACCCTGTGCACTACATTTGAAACCACATCAATACCAGGCAAAAAGTTGGGCCTAATCATGAAAAAGAGGCACTTTCTTACACCTCATCATTGAAATTAAAACTGAAAATATCTATGTGATACTTTAGATATATAAACAAGCATTGGCAATCCCAATAGGTCTAGCTTTAAAGGAATGTTGTATCGTAACTGAAGCATTACCAGTATTTAGCATGGGAATGGATATGTATTTGTGTGGAAGCAAATAACTATAGAATAATATTGGTGTAGGTCAAAAGCTCTGGTGACAGCTGCACTGTCAAACCAGACCTAAACATCTATGTAGTATAATGACAGGCCTCCTCCCATGTATGCTGCTGCCAGGGAAAACCGTCATAATTTATCTAGTTATGTAAGATACTTTAATAGCATTACAAGGCTGTGTGTGCCAATGAATGTTCAAGCCAAGGCAGTGGGGAAAATAAACAAAAAAAATAATAGCAACTGTGTGGAAGATAAGGACTTTTTTGTGTGGAAGCAAACAACTACTTAGAATCAAAACATTTAAATTTGGCTCCCAACATATGGTGGAGCCTAAGCCCCCCTATAGTGATGCTTACATAATTGTCTGTAAACATCTGCGCTGTCAAGCCAGACCATAAAACAAACAGGAAAAATTCCAGGCTCTCCAGAAATTAGTAAACATTTAAACTCATCCAGAAATTCATCCAACACATCCAGAAAGCTGGAGGCTGAATTGGAGCAAAGGAGGCACAGCACCAGTGGAGTTTTCGATCGATCGCAACCGCTGAGGCAGTGAGCCGGGTCGATTGTCGAGTGAGTGGGTGGGGCCTGGATGCAGCACTCGGAGCAGGTGAAGGCTCGCAGCTGGGACGGCACCGAATTTTGTTACTGGCACATGCTACCCGACACCCGGTACTGGTACTGGCACGATACCCGCTGAATCAGGCAGTGAGTTGAGGAGGGGAGACAGAGACCAGGGGACAAGAGGGCCCGGCAGGACAAGGAGTTCTCCCACAGGCTCCTGCACCCCTCCGGTCTGCAAGGTGGGGCAGGGTCTACTGGCTGTAGGGCTGGTGTGATATCCAGGGACAGGGTGCAGGCAAGCAAAAGCACTGTTGGAGGGTGCTGTTGAGCACAGTGGTGCAAGTTCCAAGGTCCCCTGGTGCCTCCCTGATTCTCAAAGGCATCTGCTGCCTCAGGCCTGAGTACAACACCTCGCCCTCTACCCTGTGCTCTGCCTCATGGTGCATAGAGGGGTGCACTGAGTTTCTCTATGTGGAGGAAACAGGCCCTGGTGTTGTGGTGAGACTCCAGTGACCTGTGGGAGGGGCCTGGTTTGTTTGCCAAGTCCCAAGCTTCTTCAAGTTTCTCCTAGGTGCCCTTAATGCCCAAGGGAACTGGACTGTATTGAAGAGCACTCCACACCTCTTCACATTAGGGGTTGTGCTTGCTTTTGCTCCCCTCCCTAAGCTTCTAGTTACCACCCTAAGGGAGGGGTGAGGTGGCGCACCTTGATTGTGGAAACCCTGCAGAAAGCAAAAACAGCCATCAAACACCTGGAGGAGGCAAAGGTGGCAAGGTATAAGACCCTCCCCCCTGGCGCTTGACTATCAGTCCATCATCCCTCCTGTAACCCACTACTGGAGCTTCACAGATAAAGTGGAGGCTGGTGAGAGACTCTAGGTGGTTGGTGTAGTGGTGGGCAGGCACAGAAGCAGCCGGAATTAGTCTGGTGCGGCTCGCTCCTCCCCTGCACCCTGTCACCTCATGCTATTCCCTTCATTTGTCCACCTAAAAGTGTATATATAGAGGTATTGGGCTCCATTGTGGACAGGGACAAGATAACTACAGCCAGGAGCCAAGCTATTTTATGGAGCTGAGCTGTCTTACAATCGCCTAAGTCATGCAATCCGGGCAAATCACGGGGGCCAGTGGTGACCCAAAAGAGGTGAAGGACGAGGTCAGATCATCCTGCAAATTCAGCACTGCCAGACCAGATACTTCCACTAATTCCAACTACACCAGTAAGAGCCCACCAGTCTGACTCTACAGCGCATGTAACAGCAACTAGCATTTCAGGAGGGATGGGCACAACTCACTTCCAGCCAAAAATCACCTTCAATTTTAACAATCTAAAAGATGCAGGGGGCAGTCATCTTCCCCAGCAACACTAACATCAGGGGGCTGCCTGTCCCCTTAAACCCCACTGTGATCATTCGTTAAAGGACTCTGCCCTTCTTTCAGCTTGAAGAGAGCACAGGAAACCACAGGGCTCTCAAGAATCCTGAGGATCCCTCGCTCAATGAGGTTGGCTTTGTTGCCCAGGGCAAGAACAAGAAGAAGCTTGTTCACCTCAGTGCAAGTAATTTTTTTAGCCCCTCAAATCAAGTCGAACAAGAGAGGCCAAAGAAAACAGCCAGGGAGACTGACTCAAAACCTAAGCCTGTGGCTGACTTAATGCAGCCTTCGTTAAACTCATCACTTGGAGGGGAAGTCTTGTCTCAACTAATCATTCAAATAGAGGAAGAGGAGAAAAGTGGGTTACCCCTGGGCCTGAGGCTCTCTTAGCCTACATGACAGGATATGGCGGCACCAGTTCAACAGCACCTGAGCAACTCATGGGAGCGTCACCACCATCTGATGCCTGGGGCGGCAAAGGGTGCAAAAAATCACAGGGATTTGGATCAAACCAATCGGCTCATATTGAGGAAAATTCACAAACCCTTGCAAAATATCTATCTTATCTCCACTCAAAAGAATGGGAGAATGTGCTGGCCTTGTATTACAACAAAGCACCCAAAAACTCCAGCCCCATCATAATTGGCGAAGAGGAAGCCCACGGTCCCCAACAGTCAATTGGGCTACAGCACTGTGGAGGCAATGACTTTCCAAGCCAACAAAAGAGACATACAGATCAGCCTCCTGAACACTCTAGCCATGTACGTAGCTAGAATGGATAAAAAGATTTCAAACTTAAACAGTCTGGCAAAAAGGGCTTAGGAGGACACACAGGGGTCCATCCAGGGATGCAATTGCTCCCCGGTTCTATATAAATGATCTACACTTCTAGAGATGATGTCAAAGATAGTAGGTGACTAGAAGGATGTGGTCAATGTGAAATCCCAAAGGAACAATGGTCAGTCGCAAGGAGAAGAAGAAATAGTCAATAATGGAAATCAGGCTGGTCAAGGAGATAGCTCATATGGGACTATGACAGGTGAGGCTGGGAAATGTCAACAAGAGAACTCCAGACACAGCACAATTGAAGTCAACTACTAATGCGCATTAACCAAGGGCACCAACCCCGGCGATGTATCTGCCATGCTGGTCAAATAACAAAATACTTCCAGCTTGTTAGAAGAGGTTCTCGCAGATGCAGGCCCAACCTAGGGGCTCACTTCTGCGTCTCAAAAGAACAACACTATGGGAACTTCCCAAGCAAACCCCCCACAAAATGTCACAGAGCCCGCCATGTCAGAGAAATTGGATCCCCACACAAACCCCCCACCATCAGCTAAGTGGGGCCGGTCAACTCCAGGCTCAATCGCTCCTGCTGGGGGCCCTACTACCTCCCCAAACAACTTGCAGGGCAATAAGAATGTGGCGACTGTGCATCAAGTCATCAATACCACGGAAATCCCCCAAGCAAGTGCCTTACATGACGCCACAGGAGCAGCTACGACAGGCATACTGGCATACTGGTTCTCCATTCAACCCTCCCCCTGACTTCCAACCTAGGCAGGTTGACCTTTGACTCTAATACCCACGATGAGGGTCCTTTTGTCTCTCCCAACAATGCACACAGCAATAAGAGTGGAGCGACAGTCATGCTCCTCGGACTTGTGGGAGAACCCCACAATCAGCATTTTCTACCAGCCCCTGCTATATGAGAACCCCGACGGGCCACGCACGAAACCTCGACATCATACTAGACTAATTGCTCACAATGAAATGCCAGATCAACGCAGTCTCCACGACCTGCTTCAACACCCTCCGCGTGCTTCGAAAGACTTTCAGATGGATCCCAACCAAAACCAGAAACACTGTCATGCATGTACTCATCAGCAGCAGACTGGACTACGGCAACGCTCTCTACACTGGAATCAACAAGAAACTCCTTCTCAAACTCCAGACTGTCCAGAACGCCGCAGCCAGACTGATCCTCTAAATTGCCCCTGGAAGCCACATCACCCAACACCTCAGCAATCTGCACCAGCTTCCATTCGAAAGATGAATAACCTTCAAACTCCTCACCGACGCATACGAGGCCCTTCACAAAACCAGACCTGCAAACCTGAACAGCCTCCTCTCCTTCCACGCACCCAAAAGACACCTCTGATTAGCCCAGCTCTCTCTGGCCACCGTCCCATGTATCAGCAAGACTAGAACGGGAGGAAAGTCCTTCTCCTCCTCACAGCCAAAGCCTAGAGCACTCTCCCCCTCCACATCTGGCAATCTCCCACACTTCCCCAGGTCAGGAAGGACCTCAAGACCTGGCTTTTTGGATGACCCCAGCACTCAATGGAGCCGCACACCCAGCACCTTGAGACCCTCATGGGTAAGTAGTTGCACTTTACCAACCCCTGATTGATTGACTGCAGTACCTGCCCACCTTGACTGGGGTGGTCAATCACCTACTAAGTTACGTGCTGGCCTGCAATACAATTCGCAAGTCCCACTACAACTGCCTGCACGTTATTCTATCCGGAATACATGTCCAGGGGTCCTTTTGACATTCTAAATTAAGGTAATATCCTCAAACTAGTTCAATCAATGGGCACACTCGGAGGACTCACATTGCAAGACATCATCTCCATTGAATTCATAGCTCCAGGGCATGGCCAGAGTAACACAACGACCAAAGTAACCTAGAGTTAAGCTGAGGTAACCCTGAAAGTCCTGAGATATACCGAACCTTCAAACAGTGGGGGATTATTTGCACCCTGTCAAGGAAAACATGATACCCGCACGTCCTAGAAAGCCTGGAGAAAGAGGTCACCACATCGACTCAACCCAGACCGGTTTACTCGGTCCTTAGAAATGCACTAAGTAAAACCCCAATCCCTGCAACTGAGCGAAACAGTGGGGGCCTTGATAAGCCAGCTTCTGGCTCTGAAGTGGCAGTTAATTTGGGCTGGTTGTGGGGAGCTTTAAATACAACCAGGCTGCTACATTGACAAAATACCACCTTAATCGATCAGTCAGACCGGGTGCTCAAGATATGCTCCTGGAACATGAAGGGATTGGTAAACAAACTGGGAGACTTTGAAACCCTATAATACCTCCTCTGCTCTTTTCAAATTGTCTTCCTACAAGAGACTTGGTCACAGAAGGCCCACCAGTGCTATGGGGTCCTGGGAACAAGACAGCGACAACACGGGTCTACAAATAGTAGGTCTATCACTCAAAACTTCCAACAGCCAAACCAAGAGAATTACCTTGGCAAACATTTATATCCACCCAGACGCCACATCAAGGACAGAGGTCTCTGACGAGCTGATTGAAATCACTATAGGCCTTAGGTCGGAGAAGTCCAGCAAGGACTTTATTATATCAGGCAAATTCAACATGTGGCTAATGAGTGCACTACCTGCAAATTAGATCACAGAGGCGCAAAACAGTCTCTGGATGACACCACCTCAAGACTGCCCCGGGTGGCACAAAGGCAACAAGATGAGGATGGTCCTTACAAGGCAATCTTGAACACCTTTGGCTTAGAGCTTTAAACTGCTGTATACCTCCGGACAAACCAGCTGGCCTCTCATATCTAACGAGTCACAAGACTTCTTTAATTGACTACACCTTTGCCAGTCTCCCTCTGCTGAATGCAATCACTTCACAATCATTTGGAGAAAAAATGGATAGCGACAACCGACCTCAAGAGATAACCCTAACATTGGTTTGGAGGAGAATGACTTTGCAGCAGACCAAGGGATTGAAGGGCACACTATTAACCTTAAATGTATTAAGTACACCAATGGCACCCTCTCAACCCTGGCCTCAGAAGCTAAACAGCTATTGGCATCTACTCATAAAATCAAGGGAAACTCTCTGTCTCATTGGGTAAGGTTCACTAAGCCGGTCTTAGCCAAAAAAAGGAAATCCAACATGCAAAAGAAAGGCTGGGGAAAAATTCACCTGATATAGATGGCAAAAAGGAGGATCAATTAGCTGTGGAGAACCCTTAATAGGTCGCCAATGGACTCAATAATACTATGCAAACTAAGGAAGGCAAGAAGAAATCTAGAGGTGGAGAAAAAGAATAATCAAGGGGAGAGATGAAACTCCTTCTAGTCAAAATTACTCTGTAAATAGCACCCCCCTTGGGAGGGTGTCCCCTCAATGCACAGCGTGATGTCCGTTAATCTACAATAAATCAGTCTGAAGCAGATTGATCTGTTTTCATGAATTGTCTTTTATTCACTTTAAGTATTGCTTATCATCCACAATAATTAGAATTGAAAATAGTGAAACTGGAAACTCCAAGTTATATTCCAAATTAGTAATCCCAATGCACTTCGGGCTGCCGGGAGCCCTTCATCAGGGGAAAGTTAAATTCCTAAAAAAATGAAGTAGAAAGGTTGGGGTCACTGAACAGCACTGTTCATACCCTTTACATCAGACACTTGTGTGTGTTGTGTGCGCTGAAAAAACCATTTATTTGTTAGTTCAAGAATGCCAAGACTAGATACTCCAGTAGTATCATAGTGACTGCTCTATCATGCAATCTGAAAAAATGTTCGCAACCTGCTCATAATTTACATGCTCATGTGGGCTATCCAAGTGGCGGTGTCATGTTGCTCAGATGGTAAAAACATGAGTTAAACAGGTGCGGTTCAAACCACGGGTTCATGCTCGTGAATAACAGTAAAATCGGCGCGTCCTGCCGTAGTGATTGTGCTCTTAATTAAATAACTTGTGCTCGGAAAACACAATTCCGAAGTGGAAACTGAAAGTACTCATGCCCCAAAAATACCGGTCGAATAAACGCATTGCTACCAACATGTTTAGGAAAGGCACGGACGGCAATAATCTATTGCACTACAATTGTTTTCACCAGGCGTTGTTGAAACAACATTTACCCTATTCGCAGTTGTTGCGTGTCAAAAGGATAGTTTCTGATCCAAACAAACTACCTACAAACTTGAAGAAAATGTTGCAAAGATTTGAGGCCAGACAATATCCACCAAAGCTATTGGAGGAAGCGGCACAACGCGTAGCACTCATTCCACGTGATCAACTATTGAAACCAACCATTAAACCTAACAAACAGGACCGCATGGTCCTAGTTTCTAAATTCTCCACACAAAGCTCATCTTTCAAGAAACTGATAATGAAACACTGGTTCATGGTTCAAATGGAATCAGACTTCAAAGGTATCTTTGCCAACCCTCCCATGTTTGCGTACAAATGCAGCAAGAACATTAAAGAAATCATATCTACCTCCACATCCAATCCAACTCCCAAGACACATAAAGGAACAATTCCATGTCACAACTGCAACTATTGTAACAATATCATAAAGGGCAACCAAATTACACATCCACGCAAAGGAAATAAGATTAAATTACGCACTAGTGCTAACTGTGACAGTAAAAATGTTATCTACATGTTGAAATGTCCGTGTGGGTTGGCATACGTTGGCAAAACAGAACACAAAATCAAGACGCATCTGAACGAACACAAAAGCAATATCCGTACCCGCAATCAGAAATCCTTTGTAGCTACGCACTTCCAATCACATAATCACAACGTCAGCCAACTACGGTTCCTGGTCCTTGAAATTGTGGTACCACGTGAGGGCACCAACTTGACCAAACTGTTGCTGCAAAGAGAAACACACTGGATCAGATTATTGGACACTTTACATCTAAATGGCTTAAACGATCGCATAGAATACAGTTGTTTTCTCTAATCTGCAAACTGACATCGTGTTCCAACGCTAATTGTTGAATATTCCCGGGAATCAGATATTCAACTAACCAATGGAGAAACATGATTATTGAATTTATCAATTGATTGTATTCAATGGCCCATACCCATCAAGTTTCACCCCATGTCATACCCATTGAGGTATACCTCATGTTGCACTGCTTATAGATGACATTGAATGCAACAATATGTACAAGAGACTTGTCATATTTTTTATCACCGGTTACACTCCATGCATTTTGTTCACTGTTCAGCCCCTTGTTTAACATTTTTTCCACTCTTCATTGTGCATTTCCTTCAATTATTCAATATATTTCATGCAATTTAATTTCCAATAATTTTCACAACCTTATCATGGAATTCCTCACATCTTTAAGAACACTTCATAATATTTGAATTTTCGAGTTCATTCACTATGGTCTCATTCACATTAACAACATGGGTATGTTTAGCCATATCATCAACTTTTTATGAAACGTTCCTATGTCTCAATCAGGAAGCTTTTTCACCCACTCACCATGCATTAAATATAATACCCTTTGCACATCCTAAGATGGCCACCACACCAATCACCACTTGCTGACCTCACAGTATTCCGTCCTCACTTTCAATGAACGTCACCTTTGAAAATTCACTGGGGACTCCACGTCCGTGTCATATTTTCCCGAACGGGAGGAGTAACTTTCACACCAAGGAAACGGCTTTCTCAATCCAACATCAAAACTGTGAATCGGCATACTGGTAAGATTGCATCAACAGGAATAGAATTTTTTTTAACTTGCACGTTTAATCATGCGATTTTAACAGCACGTAATAACAAACCGGCAACCTAACACCACAACGCAGAGTTGTATTTCTTAACCAGCGTATTTGAAGACAGACCACTGTATAAGGGCGTGATCACACCAACACCATGTGTTTATTCGACCAGCTTTTTTGGGGCACGAGTACTTTCAGTTTCCACTTCGGAATTGTGTTTTCCGAGCACAAGTTATTTAATTAAGAGCACAATAACTACGGCAGGATGCGCCGATTTTACTATTATTCACGAGCATGAACCCATGGTTTGAACCGCACCTGTTTAATTTATGCTTTTACCATCGGAGCAACATGACACCGTCACTTGGTTAGCCCACATGAGCATGTAAATTATGAGCAGGTTGCGAACATTTTTTCAGATTGCATGATAGAGCAGTCACTATGATACTACTGGAGTATCGCGTCTTGGCATTCTTGAACTAACAAATAAAGGGGTTTTTCAGCGCACACAACACACACAAGTGTCTGATGTAAAGGGTATGAACAGTGCTGTTCAGTGACCCCCAACCTTTCTACTTCATTTTTTTAGGAATTTAACTTTCCTCTGATGAAGGGCTCCCATCAGCCCGAAATGCATTGATATTACTAATTAGGAATATAACTTGGAGTTTCCAGTTTCACTATTTTCAATTCGAATTTTGTGGATGATAAACAATGCTTAAAGTGAATAAAAGACAATTCATGAAAACAGAACAATCTGCATCAGACTGATTTAGTGTAGATTAACGGATATCACCCTGTGCATTGAGGGGACACCCTCCCAAGCGGGTTTCTCTTTACAGTTGATACCCATGCTCATGGATCAGTGAGCGATACCCGATCTGCACGCGCAACTTTACGAATTTGAAAAAGAGAGCAAAAGTCAATTACTAGAATCCAGGTGTGCATGAACCATTGTCTCGTATCAAAATTACTCTGTGACATCAGGTCAGACAATTCCATGAACTTTTGGCAGCATGCAAATGGAGTGGGCAGACATCTCCCAAATGTGGTCTCTTCTAACATCCCATAGCCAATCTTGTACCCCTTCCTGCATGACCACTTCAATCAGTCGGCATAGCTGGACCAGTCCAACGTACAGGGACATGGCTTGGAGGCTATTAAACTCCTGTCACCCCATCCCAGGAGCTGTGATCACAAAACATTCTGGTGCTCTATCACTGTTATTTTAGCTCAGAAACAAATTGCAAAGGGTCGCAGGGAGGAGGCACCAGGCCCAGGTGGAATCCCACCACCCATTTATAAGGAATTTCCAATATTCTGGGCTGCACAACTAATACCGCTCTTCTCGACCATCTTGCAGCTGAATCATATTCCTCCTTCATGGCCTGGCTCGATACTCAAACTGATATTCAAGGGGGGAGACAAAAGTGTCCCTGGGAACTATCGTTTGGTAGCTCTAATAAACAATGACGCCAAATACTTTGCAGGGGTGCTACTAGAAAAACTACAGCTTTGGGCCGGCACCAATAAGATCATTCCGTCAAACCAAACCGGGTTTACTAAGCACACAGGGACCTCTGTGAACCTCAGGACACTCTCCCTATTATTTGACCAGGCAGAATCCAATAGCCAGCCAGTATACCTAGGCTATATTGACTACAGGTCTGCATTCAACAGGGTCGACATCAAGAAACATGGGTCAGAATAAAAATTGGAGATGGGTCTTGCTTCTCCGGCTTAATAAGATCCACGCAAGGGCTCAAGCAGGGTTGCGTCCTTGCACCAACATTATTTAACCTGTTCTTGTCCGATCTAACTTCTACTTTGAATACAGTTAATTTCTATCCCTCCAAACAGGGGGGCTTTCAGCTCTTGAACTTGCTGTACGCCGATGATTTAGTACTGATATGTGGAACCAAGGTCAGCCTGCAACACCTTCTGGATGCTACTTCAGCCTTTTCAACTAGGAATAGCCTGACAATCAACAAAAAAGAAAACTAGGATCCTGGCAGTTGAAGGAACTAGACTACAAAAACCAACATGATTCCTGGATCAAGAAAAGTCAGGTTCAACTACAAGCTTTAAGTACTTTCGAGTCCACTTCAATGATAGTGGGAGATACAGTAACCAATTAAATGAAATCAGGAGGAAGGGCATTGCCTTATCCTTTGCCATTAGGTCTCTTTATACAAAAATAAAAGGTTATACGCTTACGCCTATCATACGGGTGGTCAAAGCAAATATTCTTCCTACCTTAGCTTACAGAAGCAAGGCTCCCAATGGATGGGACAGTGCAATAGTGGATAGAATGTTTCTCAAGAGCTACAGAACAATTTTTCAGCTTCCCTCCCATTCATCTCTAGTCCAGGTAAGGCTGTAGTTTGGCATCTCTAAGAAGACACAGGCATGGAAGGCGGCCTTTACGATATGCTGTTACAAATTCAGGTCAGCAAGGAAGGCTCACTGGGTCATAATCTTTAGTCCTAACTGGAAGCTAAGCAAAGCTCCTCGGCAAGGTCCTACTTGTCTCAGACCTTGAGTATGCTTGGATTAACGAGCGCTTGGTACCTATCAATTACCAATCAGTAGTTCAAAAGGCTGGCAAAAGCAAGCTCACAACAGCTCTCATTACTATAGGACAAATTTTGCCTGTCTCAATGCAAACACAGATGGATGACGCTGCACACCTATATGCATATGAACACGCAGCATCATCAAAGCAAACTTTATAATGATTGGATCAAGGTACAGTTCATAAAAAGGATGGGGATAATTCTGAGCCCAATGTATTATTCCGCATGGAAAAGATGTGAGGAACAGGCAAATTCTCTGATATGCAAGCAGGGTCAGGAAATATTATCCATATACTGTGCTTGTGCCCCACCCTTATAAAGGGCCGGCGGGAGCTGCTGCAAAGAAGGTGGAACGTCTGGGGCATAAGGCCCTGCAGGGAGGCAGTGATGGTCTGCTTTTATCCATTGGACATTAGTCTAAACTGTGCACTGGTGAAATTTCTTCATAGTTTCTCAAACACAGTTGGAGGTCATGGCTCTAGCAGCTGAAGGGAAGGGGTGTGATTAGAAAATCAACATCTCTGGCCTCAGCCAAAACCCCGCTCCTGATTTTTTATAAATGTATGTATTCTGTAAGTTGGGTAAAGACTTTACATGCCCAGCCCGCTGTTTCTGCACCTGTTATAATAATGACTCCAGTCAACCTGGCATTGCAGACAGTTTTTATACTTTGCCTTCCCTTACGTACGTCACTTGGATCACTTTCAAAGACTTCCCCTCTAAAGACTTATGAGGTGCATGTAGTAATGTTATGTTATGTTACTGAATATTTCTAAAGCGCACGTTCACTGAGAGGTCTCTTGGCACTCTGTAGCTGATCCGTCCTTGATCCATCGTTACTGGTAAGCCTGTTTTAAGAGCCAAGTCTTCAGGAGTTGTCTAAATCTGATGTAATTGGGGGTCTGCCTGATCTCCAATGGTAAGGTATTCCATGCTCGAGGGGCAGTAACGGAGAACCTTCTTCCTCCAGTTCGGTGTTTTTATGAGTGGGGGTGACCAGATAGTTTAAGTGACTGGATCTCAGTTCTCTAATCCACCAGCTGGTTACAGTTCTTAGACGCCTAGATCCATGCACACTCACCTTTTAAGAGTTAACAGCTGAAACACTTTAACCAACCTGTTCTCTGATGCAGTTATGATTCTAGTTTAATAACATTGCACTTTATCTGTTGAGCAGGTCCATCAGTCGGCTAAGGTCTTTAGATGTCTAGACCTTTGCCCATGTACATTCTAATGACAACAGTCTTGATGCAGCTCTTATTTTCTCCTAGGCACACTGCACTTTATCTGCTACACACGCACTTTCACAGGTTCACTATTTACAATATCTGCCTACATGAACCCGTAACGTTTTGAGGCAAGATGAGTTCACTTAGTAAATGGGTCACACTCCAGTGGTGCTTGATAATTTTTACACACTCCACCCCTGGTTGAGACGACTGGTATTAACAGGCTCAGGGCAGTTCCACCTTAGTTTGACCTAAATTTACAAGGGAGGAAGTGAGTCCATTTCCGGGGCCCTGTCTTTTAAAGGCCAACGCAGAGGCCACCATGTGTCTGTTTCATATAATTCTTTTAATATATTTTTTAATGCATTTACTGTGTACTGTATTGCAATGGTTATTTAATAACCAAGCAATAAAGATTACTTACTTACATACTGCATCCAGATGGTAATGCTAAATATCTCTGTTGTGAGCTCTACAAAAAAGAACAGAATTGTATTTCTCTATTCAGCCTAATTACTATGGGCCCGATTCAGAAAGGCAATCTGAGACAAAAGTCTAACTTTATGACTTTTGGAATTCACATAGGTCATTTACGAGTCGTATCGTTACGTCCCCAGTCTGGCCGGAATCTCGGGCTGGGGTCGTACTCTCCATACCCGGGCTGTACTCGGGCCGGATGAAGTGTAATCAATGGTCCAGAATGCAATTTTTAAAGAAAGGAACATTAGGAATGTGTGATAAATGGTAGAGGAGGTCATGAAAATCAGTTTAGGCAGGGAAAAGGGTGTGGCCGGATATTATATCATATCCCAGAAAAAGATTGCTCCTTTGCATCATGGTACATGCAGTCCACAATTTGCGGTCCCCTTAGTGTTGGGACTACAGTCAACACTAAGGGGAGCGCAAATTGTGCTGCAGATCAGTGTGGTATTTATTCTGTGTTCAAACCATTGGTTGCTGAAGATGTTTTATTTTTTTAAATTTTATGTTGATTTTCAAAAAGGAAAAGAAAAAACAGTTATAACAGAGATTCCATTACACTCCCAATTTCAACAGATGATAGTCATGTCCCATGTACTCTTCCCCAATCCTATATGTGCAGATGTCAAACAATATTCAAACCGATTTACCAGTCGTTGTTCTCAGCATACAAGATGTTTAAGGACCCCAAAAATATTTGGGTCTTGAGGCCCGTGGCAGCTGTTCTGCATAGGATTCTATTTGGGCTTTACAATATGCCATATAATTTAGCCACTCTGCAAGCTTAGTAGCCTGTATACCCATCCAGTGCACAGACACTCTTCTTTCAGCAAGCAACAGTGCCACTGCCACCAATTTCCGATTGACCAGTTGGAGAGATTTAAGAAGACCCAAGAGACACACCTGGGTGTGCATTCAACATGTTCCATCATCATGTCAATTAGGCCTGTGTCACCTGTGTCCAGGAATGGGATATGGAGCTGCAGTACCAGGTCAGATGTAGGAAATCCACAGCTGGGTCACCGCAACGGGTGCATGAACATCTGCTCATAAGCCATATCTTTTCAATTAAAGGGGAGAGTAGTACATCTGTTGTAGGTATTTGAAGTGTATTATCCTCAAGTTACAATTTGACGTTAATTTGCTTATAAGGGTACAACAGAATTTCCAATCAGCTAGTGTTAGTGGAGTTTCTAACATGACATTCCATTTATATAATGCAGAGTTCACGGTCTCGAGCTGCTCACGTTGAGCGGTATTGTATAACTTCGCAGTGAGTTTCTTGTGGTCAGCACACATGAGGATGAACTGCAAGGACCTCAGAGTTGCCAGTTCTTGTGGAAAGGAGGGATAAAAGGCTCTAATGGCCACCTTTACTCAGTGAAAGATGAACATTTTAGAGGGGTGTGGTTTTAAGTACCTAGCAAGTACTCAAGTGCAGTAAACGTCTCCCCAGAAAATGCATCACTGTTGTAATAAAAACTGGCTTTATTTGCGGTTAGAATGTTTACCTTCATCTGTAATATTCTATCCATAGCCTTTGTTTCCCCCTGTGATTCCCCTAACTTGGTGCATGCCAACATTCTATGTCAATTGGGGAACAGTTGGCAGGGTGTTGGTGCTGTGCTGGCTAAACAGCTGATTCGGCTGAGGGAAGCTAACTTTGTATTTGTAATTAAAGACTATTATACTTCATTAAGTACTCATTCTTCGTTTCAACAATCATCCATTGTCTTCAGCCCTGCCTCATTTAGTATAGATAGCGTTCTTAACTCTGAGTAACCAACAAGGCGGTTGGTGTAATAACGGCATCGCTAGTGCGTCCAGTGGGGTCTTACCAGGTCGTGTGCGAAAGGCCTGCCAGGCTCTCGTCATGCTGCGGATTGAATGTATGAGCATCTACTTAGGTTAGGTTAGGTACATTGGGGTAGAACTAGCTTAGCAACGCATCGTATGAGTACTCGCATTTTTAGTCTGTGTTATTTATGTAAATGAATATCTGCTAAAGATCATGCTAGCGCAGTATTATTTATTTCTACTGCTTACGCTGTACATTATTTATCTTGCATACTGTCTTGTGATCATAACAGCACATTTAACTTACACCAGAAACAAGACTGTTCAATAAATCTTTTATTGAAACGCCTGTCTATTTCTTTCTGTGTAACTTTGAGGAAAACTAAGTATGCACGATTGAGCTGAGTGAAATAGTTATCTATTGTTTCCACGACTCTGGGACACGTTCTGATTCTAAAGGGAAACAAAGTGGTCATGTTTTGCGGCTGCCAGAAACTACTCCCTTCTTGTTTGACAAGGAGTTTCTAGTGGCCTCTGAGCTAGCTGGCCCAAGTAATTAAGTTTAATATACTCGATAGGGACATACTGACCTTAGTCCTATGTCAAACCTATAGGGGATATTATTCCAATGTGCAGAGCCTATTAGGGAAATAGGAGCTACACTACATGGCGCCCAATGGTTTGGTAAGGCGGTAATTCAACGTAAGATACTGAGTAACTCAGCCGTGCTTTTTCTCTCAGAGACCCCTACCCATATACTCCAAAAGACGTCTGGAGTGGGCATGGTTAAGTATCCACCACGGCTACATAGTATATATTAGCTGTTTGGTTTGCTCAACGTTGAAGGATACAGAGTTCCAAAATATTGTGCACGTTATCTTTGTTTCCTTGAAACTTGTTCTACATTTTTCTAAAAACAAAATGCCTGGCTCCGACACTGAGACCGGAAACGGTGGAGCTGCGGATCAGCCAGCCCAAGCAGCAGTTTTTAACTTTACCGGTTTAAATGAAACCGAGGAGGATATTATAGACATCCATCCAAACTTAAGAAGAGCCATCACTCTAAAACTTATAAAACATGGCCTACCACCAAGAGGCGGTAGAGCAGTTTTCGTGATAGAGGCACACGAATCCTTTCAGACAGAGGTATTCTATTCATGGGTAATATTTCCTGAATCCAATCCAGTAACACACATGTTTCACTTCTACAAAGAAGATGAACCACCAGAGGAATACATTCCTTTTGAGGATATAGAAATTCCATTAACATACCAAGAGCATCAGCTCTGGTTTAAAGGCGCCCTAAAACATCACAGAAACATTACCAGGCTCGGTCCACTAGGTAGACCAGGAGCAACATGGCCGATTCTAGCCGGCTATACACCTCATCCCGACATTGAAGAAATGTCAGACGAGGAACTACTTACTCAACTTACAGAGTTAATAAAAATATACAGACAATTGGTCCAATATGTCATGCAGACTTTCACAGTCCAACCACCATTGACACTTCCAAATCAAACTCCTCACCAGGGGAATACACTAAAAATTACACCACAGACTCTATACGCAGTCATGGGTAAAATGCCCACAAAACGTGAGCAAATTCCATTCTGGATAGCTCAAAAAATTACTCAAATCGAAGCAGTATTTCCAAATACTAGCCCGTATGAGAAACACAGAATCCTAACCATCAGTTTACTGATGGGGATCACACCACAACTGGAAGACTGCACCACTTGGGGCTCAGTCTTTGCTGCCATCTACACTAAAACACATGGCATTCCGTCAATTACGGTAATACCAGATGTCCTGAAACAAATTCAAAACGAATACGGGGCAGAGCCTGCTCTAAATTTAGGTATAAAATTACTGAAAAATTTCGACCAGGTCTCAACAATAATATTATCTAATATTAAAGGGGAGGCAGCAGCAGTGGCGATCCGCCAAAAATTAAGGGAATTTGATGTTACAGAACATCAAACTGAGCTACCCAGAATTATAGAACAATGTTATGCAGAATTAGGCAGAGATAGTTTGGGTGGAAGACCAGTGAAGCCGAAACTATCTGAAAGTCCTGAGAAGGACTCTATTAAACAAACTCCTACATCTTCCAAAAAGAAGTGGGAGACCAACAAACAAAGAACTATGTTCTAGAATGTGATATTTGCCAACAGATGAAAGTCTCCACAGTGAAACGTCCTGCGCAGACACCCCTGTTAATTTCAGACAAACCATTAGCTTGTGTTTACCTGGACCACTGCGGTCCCTTGCAAAGGGACGGTAACTATAAATATATCATGGTTGCAGTGGATTCATGCTCTAGGTTCCTATGGATATGGCCTCAGCGCTCGGCTGACGCTCGAACTGTTATAAAAGATTTGCGAGTCTTTATCGGCACATAGCCCGCACGCAAAGATTGCAGCGTCCAGCTTAATAACACAATAGAACGTAATTGAGATTTGCCTTGCTGTAACATCGCCAAATCTTGTTCTAGTATGTCGATAGCAGAGGATACAATGCCATCCAATGAATATATTCTGGAGGACAAAGTTGTTAACCCATTGTCGACGACAGAGAGGGTTTTCTCTAAATTAATACGATCAAGTTCACGTATTCGTTCTGCGGCCTCCATCTGTGACACCTTCCATGCTTCATTATAAGCAGCATAAATGCCGGCATATATGAAACATTTTTGATGCGGTTTTCTTGGTCCAAGCAAGAATTCCCTAAGGTCTGCGTCTTCTTTAAGTAAGGATAGGTGTTGTTTCACATCCTGTAGTGTAGATTTCTGCAGCCAATTGAGGCATAATTTACCTAGACTGTATGTTGTTACTACCCCCGGATGCTGTCTTTGGACATATCTTGGGTCTGGCCTATGAATAGTAAAGCCCTGAGTTTTATTCAGGAATCTTTCCTGACAGTTGTTCGTGTCTGTGGGCCAGATCAACCATTTTTTCCAATCAGGATTAGATTTGTTGAGTTGTAGTATATTGTCAACTGTCACCGCTGCCTGTGTATCATTATTACTGGCAGGTGTTGGTACAGAAGGTGTTTTCATCTCTTTGATCTTGGCTAGTCCAAGACAAGATGTTTGTTGGACAGTTTCATTCAAAAACATTATTTGTTCAGGGATGATACAGGCTCTAAATAATGCTTCTATTCCCTGCACTTGCCAATCTTTAGTACCCCAGCCAGTTTTTGTGTCTATTGTGTCTTTCCATAAGTCGAAACCCTGTCTAGACAGTTGGGCAATAAATGCTGCAGAGTAAATCTGTTTTGTATTAGTTAACATAATTTTCAGTCATGTTTTGTTTACATTTTTGTAGTAAAACGTTTCTGGATCAGATGTATTGTACCCTGAAAAATATGGAAACTTGTTAGCAAATGTTTTTGAACTACCTTTAGGTGATGTAGGACAATGTTCCCATTGGTTAAACATAAACACATTTCTTGGGTATGCAGATTTATGCAAATAATGATGACCATAGTGGTTATAGCAATACAGTTGTTCATAGTCTGATGAACCCTCTAAATATTCATTTTTAGAAAATGCAGCAGATATTTCTAGGTCAAACATTATGTCGTTAACAGTCTCAAAGTCCCAATCATCAGAGTAGGTACTGGACGAAATTTGATCACTTAGTGAAATTTTAAACAAATGTGGAATGTTCAATTGTTCCGTTGGGCCGAAGATATCAAAATCTGTTTTGTCCCACACTATACCATCCTGTTTAGGAACGGCTGGGATGTTCACTGATGACAAGTCTCTTGCTTCACGATGGGAAGATTTATGAGGTTTCAAAAGTACGTTCACGTCTTTTCCTTCAGTGTTCACATGGATGTATCTGCCACTTATAAGCATGCTCACAGTTGTTACCAAGGCTAGCCAGAGCAGGAAAACAAAAAGTCCAGATGTAATCCAGAGTTCATTCCATGGTGAAACCAGATAAGTCTTTTTCAGAAAGTGAAGAAAGTCTTGTACTTGCTGCATGAATGTTAATGATGCTGGCGTCGTTTCAGGTTCACTCGGATCTTCTGAGAACGTATCAAAGTTAATGAAATAGCCAGAAGCAGTTCTGTCAATTGTTGGAATTGCATCAGGATTTGTAGAAATCACTGGAATCAGTTGATCACTTGCTACATTAGTGTAGACAGGTGTATTTGGACGAACTGTTACTTGGTTTTCAAGAGGGATGAGTTCCATAGCATTGTTGCTTAGTCCTTCATCTGTTACAGCTGAATTCTCGATGGTTATCAGTCTTTCAGTCTGAACCTCTTGGATAGTAGCGAGAGGAGTGCGTCTGCTACTAGGTCGGAGTCCACGTGGTCTACTATTTAGTATTGGCCACATACTGTGGTTTGATGAGGTCGATGGACACAAATCTTTTCTCCTTTCTTCCAGCAAGGGGCGGCAGAAGTACTGTTCTTGTTCCTTGAACTGCAAGGACAGGTACTGGTTGTCTGTAAGAAGGTCCAAATTCCTTCTTGTCCACAATTTTTTCTCTGACTAGATCCCCAACTTTTGGAATCCATACAGGCCTTGCTGGGACCGCCAGTTTTTCCCCAGTGGTGGTTGGCTGTAGGAATACGTTGCTTTGTTTTGCTCTTAACTCATTCAGTTCCTGTAAAACAGCCAAACGATCTTTGATATCAAAATGTTTTATTTTCCACCACTGTGCCTACGTTATCGAGATCTGGTACCCACATTCTTGTCCCAAATAGGACCTCTAATGGAGTGACCCCCCCCTAGAGAACTTCTTGGCAGATTGTTTAATGAGCGCTGGACCCCATAAAGATGTTTGACCCACCCATCACCCGAACCTAATACCCTAGCTGTTATAGACTGCTTTATGTCCCGGTTTTTCCTTTCCACAACCGAATTTCCCTCAGGATGGAATGGAGAGTAGTACCGCAATGCAACGCCCAGACTGGCCATGGCTTCTTTGTAAGCCCGAGAGCTAAACGCAGGGCCCTGGTCAGAATGTAGCGTGCCTATTGCGTATGTGCCGATAAAGACTCGCAAATCTTTTATAACAGTTCGAGCGTCAGCCGAGCGCTGAGGCCATATAAATAGGAACCTAGAGCATGAATCCACTGCAACCATGATATATTTATAGTTACCGTCCCTTTGCAAGGGACCGCAGTGGTCCAGGTAAACACAAGCTAATGGTTTGTCTGAAATTAACAGGGGTGTCTGCGCAGGACGTTTCACTGTGGAGACTTTCATCTGTTGGCAAATATCACATTCTAGAACATAGTTCTTTGTTTGTTGGTCTCCCACTTCTTTTTGGAAGATGTAGGAGTTTGTTTAATAGAGTCCTTCTCAGGACTTTCAGATAGTTTCGGCTTCACTGGTCTTCCACCCAAACTATCTCTGCCTAATTCTGCACAAGAGTGTTCTATAATTCTGGGTAGCTCAGTTTGATGTTCTGTAACATCAAATTCCCTTAATTTTTGGTGGATCGCCACTGCTGCTGCCTCCCCTTTAATATTAGATAATATTATTGTTGAGACCTGGTCGAACTTTTTCAGTAATTTCATACCTAAATTTAGAGCAGGCTCTGCCCCGTATTCGTTTTGAATTTGTTTCAGGACATCTGGTATTACCGCAATTGACGGAATGCCATGTGTTTTAGTGTAGATGGCAGCAAAGACTGAGCCCCAAGTGGTGCAGTCTTCCAGTTGTGGTGTGATCCCCATCGGTAAACTGATGGTTAGGATTCTGTGTTTCTCATACGGGCTAGTATTTAGAAATACTGCTTCGATTTGAGTAATTTTTTGAGCTATCCAGAATGGAATTTGCTCACGTTTTGTGGGCATTTTACCCATGACTGCGTATAGAGTCTGTGGTGTAACTTTTTGTGTATTCCCCTGGTGAGGAGTTTGATTTGGAAGTGTCAATGGTGGTTGGACTGTGAAAGTCTGCATGACATATTGGTCCAATTGTCTGTATATTTTTATTAACTCTGTAAGTTGAGTAAGTAGTTCCTCATCTGACATTTCTTCAATGTCGGGATGAGGTGTATAGCCGGCTAGAATCGGCCATGTTGCTCCTGGTCTACCTAGTGGACCGAGCCTGGTAATGTTTCTGTGATGTTTTAGGGCGCCTTTAAACCAGAGCTGATGCTCTTGGTATGTTAATGGAATTTCTATATCCTCGAAAGGAATGTATTCCTCTGGTGGTTCATCTTCTTTGTAGAAGTGAAACATGTGTGTTACTGGATTGGATTCAGGAAATATTACCCATTAATAGAATACCTCTGTCTGAAAGTATTCGTGTGCCTCTATCACGAAAACTGCTCTACCGCCTCTTGGTGGTAGACCATGTTTTATAAGTTTTAGAGTGATGGCTCTTCTTAAGTTTGGATGGATATCTATAACACCCTCCTCGGTTTCATTTAAACCGGTAAAGTTCAAAACTGCTGCTTGGGCTGGCTGATCCGCAGCTCCACCGTTTCCGGTCTCAGTGTCGGAGCCAGGCATTTTGTTTTTAGAAAAATGTAGAACAAGTTTCAAGGAAACAAAGATAAGGTGCACAATATTTTGGAACTCTGTATCCTTCAACGTTGAGCAAACCAAACAGCTAATATATAGGGTACTGCCCTATGTAGCCGTGGTGGATACTTAACCCTGCCCACTCCAGACGTCTTTTGGAGTATATGGGTAGGGGTCTCTGAGAGAAAAAGCACGGCTGAGTTACTCAGTATCTTACGTTGAATTACCGCCTTACCAAACTGTTGGGCGCCATGTAGTGTAGCTCCTATTTCCCTAATAGGCTCTGCGCATTGGAATAATATCCCCTATAGGTTTGACATAGGACTAAGGTCAGTATGTCCCTATCGAGTATATTAAACTTAATTACTTGTGCCAGCTAGCTCAGAGGCCACTAGAAACTCCTTGTCAAACAAGAAGGGAGTAGTTTCTGGCAGCCGCAAAACATGACCACTTTGTTTCCCTTTAGAATCAGAACGTGTCCCAGAGTCGTGGAAACAATAGATAACTATTTCACTCAGCTCAATCGTGCATACTTAGTTTTCCTCAAAGTTACACAGAAAGAAATAGACAGGCGTTTCAATAAAAGATTTATTGAACAGTCTTGTTTCTGGTGTAAGTTAAATGTGCTGTTATGATCACAAGACTGTATGCAAAATAAATAATGTACAGCGTAAGCAGTAGAAATAAATAATACTGCGCTAGCATGATCTTTAGCAGATATTCATTTACTTAAATAACAAAGACTAAAAATGCGAGTACTCATACGATGCGTTGCTAAGCTAGTTCTACCCCAATGTACCTAACCTAACCTAGGTGTAGGGAGAGGTATGAAGTAGGTGAAGTATTCCTTACTATGGTATACTAAGAGTATGTTAAGTCTAGTATGCCTAGTATGCCAAGAGTCCCTCTAGGTTCTAGTCAGGTCCATACCTTTAGTATGAGAGAGGTGGGAATCTCTTGCCAGACTCGAGCTCCAACACCCCGCGAGGGAAGTCAGATCACTGGAAGCTGGACTCTCTGCATGCAGGGATGACAGCGTCTTCTCAGTGCGTCAGGCAGGGAAACGGGCTCCTCTGAAGTCGAGGTCTCCTCTGATTTACAGGGGCTAGGGAAGGTATATTTATACCTGAGAGGTACCTTAGAATGTTAGCATTGACGTGGATCGGACAGCGGAAGACGTCATGAATGAACCCCTAAGGTATAACGGTTCATGCATAATAAATGAGTCCTTGAAGAAATCAATAGTCCTGTGCTAGGGAAACTCCCGAAGCCTAAGGGTCTGTTCTTCAAGAACTCGTTGTGACGTTAGGGTGGACGGATGTCTGAGACCATGCCTGTATTTGGAGTGCACGGTTTAATGCCTAAATAAGGACTGGGATTTTATGCCTATATAAGGACATGACGAATTGTGCCTATATAAGGACATGATACAGGAAAACCTATATACGGACACCCTAAGAGGAATACAACAGCACATTACACAAGCATCAATAGTGCCTATGTTTTTATCGTTAACTCAGACTTTCTACTGAAAAAAGTATTCTTGTTTTGCAAATAACTTTTGTGCCATTTGAAAAAAATGTTCCTCTGATTTGAGTTTAGTATGGCAAGTTTCATGTTGATTCAAGTTGGGGTAAAAAAAAGCGGGCGACAAAAACATTACATTTTCTATTTTAGCTCCCCCAGGAATATTTGAACTGTGCTACAGAAAAAAACCGGCTTAATTGAATTACACCAACCTTTATACAGTGGTGGCTGCCTCTGAACGGGGATGGTGGGGCAAGGGGTATTGGGATAAAAAAAAAAATTAACTGCTTTGCCACCGCCACACATCTCTCCTCCGTCTTCTTTTCTTCTTCCCTGCTGCTGCCTGCAGCCTGCACCGTAAGCACCCAGGCTTCTGACTCTGCCAGCCAATCACGACTCAACAGGAGCAGCGTCGTGATTGGTTCTGAGCAGCCTGTTTGGCCCCTCAGGCAGTGCATGGGAAGGCTGGGCATGTTCTCTACCAGGCTGTGCAACACTGCCCAATGGAGAACATGCCAACTACGCATGACTGTTTGACCGGCCCTAGAGGGCCGATCAAAGCGTCATGCGCATGTAGGGAAGGAGTGCAAACCACTCCTGCTCCCTCTGCGGCGAGCCAGCCCCGCCCCGCCGGGAGTCACAAAGGAAAATAGAATTAAAATAACTTCTTGTTATCAGCATTATAATTTTATTTTCCACTACTCAACGAGCAATGGGGGGATGCTCCTCTGCCTTAGCGGAGTAGCCGCCACTGCCTTTATACGAAAGAAGAACTGCATTCAGGGAAGTGCCATTGTTTATTTGGTGTAAATCTGTTCAGAGCTTTTTAAAAATATTAGTTTCAGAAAAATGGTGGGGCAGATTTACAAGCCCTGGGCGCCACTTTTGCGCCGCCGTTGCGTCACTTTTGTGACGCAGCGGCGGCGTAAAGCTAGCGCCATGCTGCGGGGGATTTACAACGTGACGCATCTAGGGAGATGCGTCACATGTAAAGCCCTGCGCCACATGAAACCTGCGTCAGGTTTCATGTGGGCGTTCCGGCGCAGGATGGGCGTTCCGGTGCAGGAAACGCCTCGGAAAAGTGCCTGAGTGAAATCTACAAGATTTCACTCAGTCACTTTTCCGACCCCGCTGCGTCAAAACCTTGCGCCTGCTTGAAGCAGGCGTAAGGCATGACGCACCATGTTGAGGATAGGCCAGGTTGGAACAGTGCTTGAGTTGCGTCGCGCCCGCGACACAACTCTAGCACTGCGCCAACCTTACGCCGGCAGATGCGACACGCATCTGTTTATCTTTGCGCCATGATGCGCCGCATTGTAAATGCGGCGCATCTGTGGTGGCGCAAGGGTAAACTTGCATCACGCATCTTTCCTGGCGCATCCCTGCTGATTTGCAGGGATGCGCCAGGAAACGTAAATCTGCCCCGGTGTTTGTAGGTATTGGATTGCGTTGATTTGTGTCTCATCCTTAGAAAGTTAGAAGTATTTTGACTGTTAGCACACACAGAACCCCATTGAGGTACCCATATTATAAAAAATCAAATCAGATTGAACGAGAGAGCTTTTTCTCTCATCGTCCATTTCGTATCCAACCCAAATGGGGTCGTGGACTGAAGCTCTCTGATTGGAAGGTTGCAACTTTGTCAAAAATTTTGAAGCTGCCATAACACAATACAAGGACTTGGTTCCCATGTGCTGAAAAGTATAATTGAAGGAGCTATAAAGGGACATGGGAAGTACCACTTGAATTCCTGGTTCAGGTGTGGCCACCCTTTATATGTGAGCAAAACAAAATGCTGATTTTCTACAGGGTTCAGAGACCCAAGGTCCAAGGTTCTGAGCGGACTGGCAGGTCCTTGTGGGGTAAAAGTGGTAGTAATGGTCCGCAAACCCGAGCAAAGGTCTGTGAACCCTTAAAAAACAGATGTGAACAGTGGTTCCCTATGGACCAGGCTTTGCACCTACATCTGATGTGTGGGCATTCAACGGTGTGCAGCCGGGATCGGCTGCTGGTAGTGCATTAGATTCAGGGCCTGGCTGAATGCCAGGCGCTGTGGGAGCTGGCAATCCAAATGTAATTGGTCACAGGGCTCGGTCATGAGTACTGCATTTGGTATGATTTATGGTTTGCATCGCTGTGAATTACGGTATTTTTTCAATTGTAATGTCTTATTATGAGGGACTTTTAAATGGATAGCAAATTATGAGATAAAATCAGTCATAAAGAAGTAAAATCATAGGGCTCTTCAAATTCCTTGCTGTGTTGTTAAAGAAATATTTTACATTGTTTTATTATAATTGAAACAGACATGGCCACCGTCACATATTAATAACTAATCTTTATTATCTTTATGCTAGACAACGCATAAACGTCCCACCTCTAATCCATTGTAGTCGCCATTTTGCTAACATAATTAACTGCCATATTGCTCATATGTAAAATACTGGTAAAAAGGTGCAATCTCAATATAAATGAATGGCCGATTACAATATAAATGTTTGAAAACAGAAACACTAATACATACCCTGCTGTGTATATTTGGGTAAACAAATGGGGTTCTAGCATTGAATGGGCAGTGAATTGGACATGATCTGGGTCACACCTAACAACCCCTCCCTAACCCACCCACCCTTTCTGCCACTACTTGCTGGAAGTTCCATTGATATTTTTGTAATCACTCAACAAAACTGCATATTGAGTGCAGCACTGGCTCAGCTCTATTCGGTATTTGCTTTCTTGGAAGTGTAATTCACATTTTTGATCAGGCCACAGGTCTTATATTTAGTAATGGAACTGCCAGAGATCCTGAGTGATCCACAGGCATTAAAAGAAACTTTTGACACCCCTCGACAGACAGTTAGATTACTAGTATGAGTGACCATATATCGGTGCAGATATTTTGGCAGTGAGACAAACAGCTATGCCCAATCCATGGGCTAGATGCAATTTAAGCCGTTAGCTGGGCCCTTAGCACGCTCCAGTGCAATATGACACCACCCACCACTCAGATACAAAAAGGTCCAGAGTGGAGCACATTGTACCTCCCACAAGTGCCCTGATGCATGCACACATTCACTGGTCAAAAGACGATCCACAAGACAAGAATTAATACAGGCAAGGACATAGCATCCCCCTTGCTTTGTGCATAAGATACATTGTGGCCATCTTTCTATTACATTGAGGTGGTCGTATTTCCAAAACCCCAAGGAATACAATAGAAAACATAATTTGTTTTGAATTTCAACTCTTTATTATTTTTGCAGTATCGTACAGCAGATGATTAATATAACTTGTGTTCCTGCGATGACATTTTAAATTTCGAGAATTGCTATAAACATTATAAAAAATACCTTAAACTGAACAATATAATTTCCCTGCCTATGCACTCCACCCCTTATTTAAAATCCAACTTAACTCTTTGCCCCTCCCCTTCAGAAAGAAAAGAAAAAACAAGAAGGACACAGTAGAAAATATGTAGTTTGAATTTTAAAGTGAGCTAATGCTGATTCTGTTCTCCAGATCCTTGCTACACAAAAGGTTTGTTTATCAGGCCACGTCGCAGCAATGATCTACTGAACACAGAACTATACACACGACAGCAGCCCAAAGCTTAGATATTTTGATTTAAAAGTTTCCATGGGGATGGCAGTGAGTGGAAGAGTACACGGCTCTCTATCGAAGTTTAATACAAAAACAACAACGCGTCTCCCGTCTCTCCATTGAATGACTTCAAGATTCATACTGGGTTCAGGTTCTGTACATATAAAAACATCAACGTCCGTCAATCCTCACAAGCCTAGAGCTCATGATCTTACTAAGTCATTTGTTAGGAATGCTAAAACCTGGAGCACTTGTTGTTATTTAAGTCAAGTGGATGCTCTTTTCAATTACATTCTGAGAACTGATGGCTCTTTACAGCATGTACCATATGGAAGAGTGGTGCCAAGCACTCCAACTATATTTAAACAAGATATCTAAAATTGCTGTGGCTCTGTCTGACAGTACAACGTTGATGTTTATTGCAAGAAAAGCATATATGGAGCAGTTACTCTATTAACGAAATATTAGGAATGTGATGAGCATGCAGCTATTATTTTTCAAATATTTCTACAGCTAAATAATCTACTTGATCCAGGCTATAAGAAGTTAGATTATTAGTCAAGAGGTGTGACCATCCTCCTTGGGCAATAATGGCAATCATTGTAGGTGAATCCTAAAATTCACAAAATTAGCTTTACATCATTCCCCTTGTAGCCATCGCACAGAGCAGACAGGTATTAATTTAGGGCATTATGTTAAGCATTTATGCAGTACAAAAGCAGCAATGAAGTTATAAAAAAACCAACACAATAACAATCTCAAACTAAATTAGAAAAATAGAGTAAATTTTAATAAATACAATGACAACAAAATAATAGAACTCCAATAGAAAGAACTGAAGATCTGAATTTTGAAAGTTTTACATAAAAATTGCACCAAAAAGTGTCAAGCGCCAACTGTAGTCAACTGGGATCGGGACCTAGACTCAATTTCAGGCCCATCACAATGGCACGCAGGACAGATACAGAAAGCAGGTTCAAACCAGACAGAGGTTTTACCTCGGGATTTATTATTAAAAATGGTAGTTCAAAATCTTCAACAGGGCAAGTCAGAAGGCTGTAGCCGAGAAAGGTTCCACGAGGTAGGATAACTGTTGATTTTGGCTGCAAAGCTACGAGCAGAAGAAATTTGAATTTGTCGCACAGGGAAGTCCTCTAGTTGGACGGCCAAATAATTTTAGTGCATTTGCTTGGTCAAGATTTGTTCATGTGCACTGAGTCACTTTTATGGAGATCCAAAATCTTCAGCGGGGCAAGGCTGCAGGGTATAACCAAAGACAGCCCCATTAGACCGGACATCTTCTCTTCAACGTTCCGCTGAATTGGATTTGCTGCTGAGGAAAAGCTCAGAGGAGGAGAAACTTTAATCAATTTACCATGACCTGATGGGCTTGGCAGATTTATACTGCGGCGGATTCAGTTTGAAAATGTTTCTAAGTCCCAGTTTTTCAATGATAGTAGGAAAAGTCCAGCCAGACACAGCAAATGGTTTCAGAACCTCGGGACTAGCACCTGGGGGTCAGGACTCACTGCAGCAGAGGCTAAGAGCAGGTCAAGGGCAGGTGCAGTTGGAACTGGTCACCTACACAGTTGCAGAAAAAGGCCTCTTGTAGCATGTTGTGTCCCTATAGCTCGACCAGGAGGTCAGCTTGGACCGGGTGAGTTCACTTCTTTGTCCTGGGTACAAGGGGAAACAGGTCCAGTGCTTCAGAGCTCCTCCCAGGTCACAGGCAGCAGGTTAAGTCGTCTTCTGCGCATCATCAGTTCCAGAAAGTGTTCTCAATAGGATGCCAGGGGATGCCACATTTGTGCCTGGAGCAAGCTTGTGGGTGGGGGTGAGCCCTTGCCCTTTTCTTAACTAATGGGGTAAAAATTCCCGGGGGTAACCCTACACACTTTTGCAACAGTTCCTGTCTACCCTACTCTGAGCAATCCCACAGCTCCACTTTCTGCATAAACCCAAGATCATGATACCCTTTTGCCCTGTGTAGAGCCTGTGTGCATCTCCAGAGGTGTGGCCAGAGTAATGAGCATCTCTTCCTCTGTGGTCACATAAAATAAGTTCTGGGGCAGTTTTCCTCCGACTACCTGCCTGACGTGGAGAATATCTGATATCTGTATCTGCCTATGACAGGGAGGGTTCCTTTGAAAAAAATAAAGTTCCTGGGCACAGCCCAAATGCTCAGCCTGCCAGAGGAACGAAAACACCACCCCACACCAAGACTTTGTCTCTGCTTTTCACACCTCATTTCAGGCTTGAGCACTCAGAGGGCTGCAGCTGGAGGCTAACGCAAAGTAGTCTCCAGAGGCTTATTTTTCCTTAACATTAATGCAAAAGCCCGGCTTCAGCATTAAATAGGCATATTTCTAGGTTGCCCCTACTCAAAGATAGCAGAATTAATATTTAATATTGCTTCCAGTGTTTCTACATGGGCCAGCCAGCCTTCCCTCAGTGAAAATAGCTTTTGGGTGGCAATTACTGTAGGTACATATTAACATTCAATTTTTACATGTCCTACTTTTAAAAACCATGCACCTTGCTTTGTGGGCTACATGTCCTACTAATGGGTGACTTATTAATATTTTAAAGTGAGGTCTAGACCTGTCAAAAGAAGGGATGGGAGTAACTCACGTAATGTGCTATAGTGTAATTTTACACAATTATAGCAGAATTATTCAAGATTACGTGGATTTACGCCAGGAGTGTAACCCAGAATTTAGCTGTCGTTTGTTAGTGCAAACTATACCGTTGCATCCAAAATGGACCTGAGGATGTGTTTTGCACCCCGAAAATAGTGCTAAATGCAACAGAACATAAACAGCAGCATCCAGCAGCCACTTGGCCTTGCTAAATTCATTGTTCCTGTGCTCCTGTGGAAAGGATTTTTGTGCCAAAGTATCCATAATTACGTGAAACGGCACAATCGCATAATTTTCTGTATTTTCTTTTATTGTGATTTCACATGTCAAAAGGTTAACAAAAACTTACTGAAATGACTCCAGCGTAATAAACACATTTCCTAGGCCTGGTCCAAAGGGTTTATTGTGACAGGTCCATTTGCAGTTGTTAAACTGCTCCACTCAAGCTACAGTGGTAGGCTTGAAGCCAGGTTTGCACCTGTCACTGTAATGGATGGAACAGTAGTTGCCTCAGTCCTTTAGTGGAATGTAACTTTCAGGCCCTGGTTGCACTGTGTACCATACACCAAGGACTTAGAGGCAAGTTAAATATGGCAATTAGGAGTATGCCAATTGAACCACATTAGAAGGGGGATCATAGGCACGTCAATACTGGTTAGCAGGTGGAAAGTGCACAGAGGTCTATTGTAAACAAAAACAGATAGTTCAAAAACCTGGTGATACACCACGCAAAAAATGGTTATTTCCTACACGTGCGTCATACTTTGTGTGTAGCAACTTTCACAATAATTATCAAGGGTATATATATTGATTTATTAATTCTGTGTGATGAGAAAAACTACAGTACACTATAACCAATGACTTTGTGGCACAAACATACCGGCACTTTAGGGTTTAACATCTTTAAAACATAGAAACCAGCATACCATTAGGATATATAGCCATACCATTAGCAGACAAAAATGGGAGTGCATGGAGTGAGGGAACTGGAGGGCATGGAAATAGATTCATCAAATAAGAAAGGAAACATCCAACAAATTCAAAGTGAAAAGTTTCCCAGTCCATTTCAGCAATGACCAGGACACAGGACAATGTGTGAAAAAGAAACTTCAATAAAACTCTAGACTTGGGAGCCCTGATCTGCCTAGTCATTCGTTTTCTTGAAAGAAAGCCCCAAATAGTTTGGGGTTGATTGAAAATATGATCCTTACAAAGACCACTGTGAGTGTGGTGGCAAGTAAGAAAAATGCCTTGATCTCCATTGCAAGCTGGTAATTCAATTTTGTTTTGTGCAACATCTTCCAATGGCATTGAAGAGCTTTACAGGGGAATCAGACTGCATTACACATTTTTTCTTTGAGGGGGCTGTGGCACAGGGAGATTAAGCAATTTTCCCAGAATCATATGAAGTTGGTTATTGAGGAAAGACTGGGACTTGGATCTGGCTTCCCAGTTTCAAGGATGGTAGTTCTGGCTGCTAAGCCACCTCTCTTAAGTATCTGAAGCTCCTCTGTCTGCCTCCAGTTAGCATGACATAGTCATTGAAAATTAAGATGCTACAGTCCACAGAAAGTCCAGATATTACTCTCTCATTTCTTAAAAGTATAACATTGTGTGTTATCTCATTAGAATTTGTGCTGATCCAGGTGTTTTTTTCAAATCTCCCCTTCATGTATTCTATGAGAACCTCCATCAGCAAGCCATTAGGATCTATATCCTCTGGATAGTCCACAGGTCACTCAGAATATCATATAGTAAGAACTCTCCTTAGGACAGATCAGCCATAGAAGCTTTGTCTCCTCATCAGGGTTCCTCGAATCATCTGAAAAAGAAGACTTCAATGGTATAAAAAAACGACTTCCTATCTCCGGAGCCCCTCTTCTTACTCTCCTTAGGATACACAACCACATAGGGCTCCTCTAGCAAAGAACTGGGTCTCACTCCAGCATCTGAGCATCTGACCATCTGACCATCCTTTCTGCTTCTAGAAACTTAAATTATGCCCATGGTTGTATGTCAGGAGAGTGAAAACCTATAGTCAGTCCTGGTGTTCCATATGTCTCCTCTAGCTAGGATTTATTCTCAGCTCACACCCTTGTCATCATGGTTATTATTCAGGAGTAAGCTCTGTGCAGTTCTCAGTTTACCATATAATACTCAGTCTTAAATTGGCAGCATCTGCCACTCTCCACCCTTACAAACGCATTGGAGACAATACATTCTAGGATTGGGGTCCATCATTTTTACATTGTAATCGCATCAGGACAGTCCACAGCACAACAGAATCCACCTTGCAGCATGTACTCAACACGAGTAAGGGACACCATAGTCATCTCTGGTTCCTGAGTCAGCAGGAGATTATAGCATCCCATAACTCACTGTAGACTGGAGTATTGCACAATTCAGGAGGCGATCACAGCATCTGGCAGCTCATAATTTATCAAAACTACCCACAAGGCACTCTTCACAAGCACCACAGGCCCGGCGCCCCAAGATCTTCTCCTTGCAACATCAACTGGCCTGTGTTTTTGGAGCTCTGCAGAGACACAACGTCAATAAATATTAGCATTCTCCGCAACCTTCCCCTCCCCCTAAAATTCATTTTCCTCTTTACAAATAATATAAACATTTTACCTGGGGTCTACAGCTCAGTAAATCAGAGACAACACACCTGAACCGTTACAGAAGCAGGTACCTGAGAATGGTCATCAAGAACAGTCACCACAGATGGATGAAAATGAAAAGCAAGTAACTTGGAAATAAATTCAACAATGGAATATGGGCAGAATAAAGAAGTACAGTCAGTCTGCTGTTACAGACTGCTGTTGCAGGGTATGGTTTGCTGGAAGCTGTACAAGAGGAAGAATAATTTTGACATGTACAGAAACACATCTGAATTCAACAGTTATTCTGATGATGATAATACAAATGGTGAGAGGCAAATGTGTCCCTTTGTCTTTCCTAGAATTACATTTTTCGTGTCTTTGAGTTTTTTCATCTACATGAAAGGGCTCACAGTGTAAATTAAAGTGGCAAATATGTTAGGCAATATTATTTTGCTGATTTAAAAATAGTGAAGGGGGCGTGGCCAACTGCCGAGGGAAATGACCGCACGGTAGCTTCGCTCCGTAGCGCCACTCCCGATTAATCCGTCAAATATAGACTTGCCCCGGCCATAATTTGTCTCTGAGGAGCTCGTTTGATCCTGGTGTCGAGCGCGACTGCTGGACCGAGAATCACCGTGTTTGGCGGTGCCTGGGCGGCTGTGTGGCGGTGGCGGTGATGCGGCGGAACTAAGGGCGCTGGACGTGCTGGGCCTCTATTCGGCAGCGCGCTTCTACTCTACGCCGCGGCGGCGTTTGGGGCCTGATGACTGTATGTGAGCCAGGAGAGCCACACAACGACCGACGCTGCCGGTGTGTGACCGGTGAGTGAGCTCCCCCCCGCAGGCCCTGCACAGGTCGGCTCAGCAGCCGGAGTGCCCCACAGACCATCGGAGCCCCCCCGGATACCGTCGTGTCTGGATGCCGCGGCTCGCACCCTGTTGAGAAGGCTGTCCACCCAACCATGGCGTTGTCCTGCCCTGCGGGACGGCCCGGGCCCCACTATACATCGGACACTTGTGCTGGTGATTTGACCTGGGGGTGCGGCCCCATCTTCGCGCTTGGTGGAACTTCCCTTTCGTCTCTCCTTCCTGGGTGAGCCCCCCCGCTGCATCGACGATACTTCGGGGTCCGGGTCCACCTGGGTGAAAACCGACAGGCCGTTGTGGGGATTATTTCTCGCAAGCAGGTGGCGGCGAGTAGCTCGTACGGCCCCAGCCCTCCACTACGTCATACCATCACTACGACGCCATCATGGCAGGCAATCGCAGCGGTCGGGGGCGCTCCAAGCCAAACTTGATAAATTTGCATGGAAAAACCAGGAGGAGAAGCGTACCAGCCTAGACGCCAGTGGGAAGCAACCAGAGCCCACATTACAGGATGTTCTCGCCGCAATAACGGCAGTGCGCACCTCCCTGGAGGGCCGTATTGATACCGTCGCTTCGGAGGTCTCCCTGATGAGAGCTGACATGAGGAAAATGGTGGAACGTATTCACGAAGTCGAAGTCACCACCAAAGACCTCTCCAAAGACACTGATCTCCTTAAAAGCCAGATGGCGGAACTACATGCAACTCAAGAAGCCATGGCATTACAACTCGACGGTTATGAAGGTCGTATGCGGCGCAACAATATCCGTATTTTGGGGGTGCCTGAACGTGCTGAGGGGCCTACAGCAGACCTCTTTGTCGAAGACTTAATTCTCAAGCAATTGCAACCGAAGGGGCTCTCTCAGTATTTCTCTATTGAACGTGCGCATCGCGTCCCAGGCGGCAGGGCCAAGCCGGGCGCACCGCCCTGACCCTTGTTGGCACGAGTCTTCAACTACCGTGACAGAGACGTAATTCTCCAAAAGGCGCAGACGGCCCCCCCACTAGTTATTGACAACAGCAAGGTCACCCTCTTCCCGGACTTCACCCTGCGGGTCCAGAAACAAAGTCGTAGTTTCCTGGATGTTAAGCGAGCACTGCGAGACCAAAGCATCAAATCCGCCATGTTGTTTCCCGCCAAGCTACGAGTGGAGCCGGAAGGGAAGGTGTGGTTTTTTACTAGGCCGGAAGATGCTTGGGACTGGCTTGATGGTTGGAGAGTAGTCGATAAACGTCGGCGTAAACCAGCTGACAACGAAGGCAACAATGGAAGGTTGAGTCCGCGGACAATGTCCCCTCCGAGCGGAGACTCAATGACACAGGGACCAACGGGATAGGGCCTAGAGACATTGCACTGTGGTTTTAAGACTCTGGCTGGTCGGCCTTTCTGAGATGACTCTCGCTGAACTCAGAACGCTCATTTTTGCCTATATATTTGCTTTCTTTATCTCACCACGATGCGGATGTCCTTGCCTGCGTCCGGTCAACTTACCCACCTCCAGCGGGGGTGATTTTGTTATTCTGATTCTACGTACTATATCCTTTAATTGATCCGACTGCTGCATTGTTGGGCCGACTGTTAGGGGGTATTTGTCTTCACCTGAACTACTGCCTCAGGGAGTGGGGTTTGGTCACGTTCCTAATATTGTTGAGGGTGGGCGATAGGCACTCTGCAAGTTGGGGGTGGCGGGTGGTTCAGTGCCCGTCATGCAGGGAGGCAGGGAGGGGGGTGGGACTGGGGAGTTGGGGTCAGGGGGAGATTAGTTTGTTTTGTTTGTTTTTCTCTTTTGTGTTGGAACTCTCGCACGCTCTGCAACATACACGGGACTACACGGGTCACGCAGATCTTATACACCTTGCACAGCAGTACACACGGAGACCATGGCCTGATGATCTATTATACCGCTCGTATGCAACATGTCTGCCCACATGACAATGAGATCTCTCCGCATTGTAACGTGGAATGTTAATGGGTTGGGTGACAAACTGAAGCAGGGGGTGGTCCTCCACTATCTAAAACGACATGCCCCTGATATCGCACTTCTTCAGGAAACACACCTCCAGGGTAACAGCTGCAAGGCACTCGATCGCTGGGGTTATATAGACTGGAAGCTCACTCTGGGTTCACCTCTAGTTCCAGAGGGGTGGGCATTCTTGCTCGTAAACAATGCCCCTTTATTCTGAACAAAGTCTGGACTGATGACTTGGGCAGGCACACGGCTTTAGCGGGTACGTGGGAAGGAAACCCCTTTAATATCGTCTCCGTATACGTCCCCCCCACTCTCAAGGCAGCCACTCTCTCAGACTTGGGTAAGCTATTATTGGGACTTCCAACTGGCTCATTGGTGATGGGAGGAGATTTTAACCTAGCAGTGGATGGCAACGTGGACCGAAGGCCTCCTCGACCGGACGGCCCCGGCACATCTGCCACTCCGGGGCCCACGGGAGCCAATCTCGTATTGACCACCTTTTTACGCATACAGCCGATCTCCCCTTTTTTAGAGAAGCCACCCTCATAGCCCGTGGTATCTCCGACCACTCCCCACTATTATCCCAGCTGGAAATACCCCAAGAACGCTCCCCCCTTACCCTTTCTATCAACCCGTGGAGTCTGAAGGTCCCACAGATTCGAGATACCCTTATGGAGGGGGTCATTCACTTTTTAACAGAAAACACACACTCCGTTCAGTCCAGTGTTATACTATGGGGGGCCTTCAGAGCAGTGATCAAGGGGCAGGCACTTTCACTTATGGCGGGATATAGGAAGGAACGTACGGCCAGACTGATGGTCTTAGAACAAGAAATAAGAGACCTGGAGGGTGAGGTGGCGACCGATGATAATGAGCAATCCACTCATGCCCTGAACATGAAGCGTTTAGACTATCGACAATTAACCGAAGACACGGTCTGGGCTAAATATAGGGCGACTGCGCATAGGGTGTATGAACTGGGCGACTCCACTGGCAAGATGCTGGCATGGCTGGAAAAGCATGATACGGCCCAAAGATTGGTGCCCCTTATAGAGACGAGCGCAGGAGACTTAGTGTCACACCCCCAACTGATTACAGAAACCTTTGCCTCCCATTTCACAGTGGTATATTCTTCCACCACCCGTTCCACCTTGCAAGATTCCCGTGATCTTCTGGCTACACTGCCGCTCGAGGTCCTCACTCCGACAGACCGAGACTCCCTTGAAGGAGATCTCACTGAGGAAGAGCTAGCAACCGCCATCAATGGCATTAAATCCGGGAAGGCGATGGGCCCCAACGGACTCCCGATAGAATTCTTCAAGCTCTCCTCATCCAAGATAACCACCACCTTGCAGGCCATGTACATCGAAAGCTTTCAGTTGGGCTCCCTACCTAAAGATTTAATGCATGCATCTATTGTCGTCATACATAAACCCGGAAAACCGGCCACGAGATGCGAGTCCTACCGACCCATCTCGCTATTAACGGCTGAGAACAAAATCCTGGCTAAGGTTTTGGCCAATCGGCTCCTCCCGGTGCAGGGAAGCTTATCCACCCTGACCAGTCAGGCTTTATGCCTGGCCGTAATACGGCCCACAACTTACGGCGTCTACACGGCGTCTTTGGGAGAGTTGATACTATCCGGGAGGTTGCAGCACTTCTCTCCCTCGATGCGAAAATGGCGTTCGATATTATAGAATGGTCTTATCTATTTGCCCTTCTAGAGCGACTGGGGTTCGGCCCCCATTTTATCCGATTGGTTCAATTGTTATACACGAACCCCACGGCGCAGTTGGTCGTCAACCTCCATACTTCTAGCAGCTTTGGCCTGAGCAGAGGCAACCGTCAAGGCTGCCCTTTGTCGCCCCTTATCTTTGCCTTGGCGCTGGAACCGTTGGCGACATGGATCAGAGGTGACCCCATGATCATAGGTTTAAAGTGGACAGACCACCACGAAGATAAAATCTCCCTCTACGCAGACGACGTTCTGCTGTATGTGGCAGCCCCCAGATCTTCGATACACCGAATCCTGCACATATTTGCTATTTTCCGTACCCACTCTGGCTGCACCATCAATTGGACAAAATCAGTCTTGTTTATGTTACAAGGCCCTGTTCCACAGCTGCCCAGAGACACTACCACCACGGTTCCCGACGCGAGTCTTCGCTATCTCGGCATCCATATCACACTCAACACCACACTCTTCTACGAGGCTAGCCTTCTGCCTCCCCTGGCCCGATTTCGTAAAGACGTCATCCATTGGCGTGCGCTGCCCCTTACGCTACTTGGCAGAGCAGCATTGTTTAAGATGCTGGCCCTTCCTCGCTTTCTCTATGCGTTGCACAACACCCCACACGGAGTTCCAGAGACCTATTTTGTTAGCATAGAGAGTGAAGTAAGAAATCTCTTATGGGACGGCAAGGGCCCACGCATAGCTACAATAAACTCACCACGGGTGGTATGAAGGAGGAATTGCGCTGCCCAATCTACGGCGATACTACTGGGCCTCCCAATTGGCGGTGATTAATCAGTGGGTTTTCGCCCCGCCGCACGAACCGGCATTCCGTACTGATAGATGGGTATGTCCTGTGGGGGCTACCAGCATGCGCTCTACTCCAATCCCAAAAAGTTACACCTGACAGGTCCAACCGCCCACACAGTATCGATTTGGCATACGGTAACCAAGAAAATGGGCTGGCACAACAAAATCACGCAGCACACCCCTCTATGGGACACCGAACGGTTAAGTACATTAAGTAGGTATCCGGGGTTTGACAAATGGGACCTCATTGGTCTCTCCCTGGTAGGTGACTTGTGGAAACAAGAGGGAATGGTCTCATTTGCAACTCTTCAAAAAGAATATCACCTCGCTGATGCCGAAACCTATCGGTATCTTCAGATTAGGCATGCACTCACTTCTGTGGTCCCCAAGGGAGAAACATTACCGGAGGCCTCCCCACTGGAGGACAGACTTCTGACCGACCCCATGCCACGCAAGGCGATATCACTCACATATCGTAAGCTCATGTATAATCTGCCTGATCCGCTGGTTGGACTCTGCCAAAAATGGGAAACGGACGTAGGCTACCTAGAGGACGACGACTGGCAGGAAGCCCTAGCCTCTCCCCGAGTGGTTGCCATTCCCATGCGTTTACGGTTGGTCCAACTTAAGGTCTTACACAGATCCTATCTACCTGCACACACATTAGTCAAGATGGGCCGTCAGACTGACCCTAACTGCGTCAGGGGATGCACATTGATGGGCACCTTCTTCCATACGATCTGGGACTGCCCGCGGGTACAACCTTAATGGGCGAAAATAGTTTCGGAACTGGTAAGGGTGGGGGGGAAGGCCATCACACTGTCCCCACAGATTTGTTTATTAGATGCACGGGAAGCCACGGATCTGACTCACAGCGAACGTTTGTGGGCATCGTTGGGGTTCGCTCTGGCAAAAAGGAACATTGTTCAGGGGTGGGGGTCTGATATCCCTCCGAGATATGCACAGTGGGCCAAAGATATGGACAAAGCCATGCTTGCCGAAAAAGATGTGTTCAAACACCGGGGTGCCCGAAGAAATGGGACAGTAAATGGGAAAGTGGAATATTTCCAGGGGTGGACTCTGCATTTCCCCCACAGTTGAACTGCAAAATACTGTTATAGATGTTACAGCTCTTCCTGTTTAATGTCCTGATGTACTGCATTTTATCGATCATACGCACACTATGGTGTTCTATGTGCCTTATTGATACTGTGTTGACCCGTGATTCATTTATGTACAATCATATTTACCCTTAGAATTGGAATTAGGTTCTTCTCTTCCGGAGTACAGGTATCCTCGCTTTTTATTTTACAATGGTCACTAAGGGATTTGGTAGTAAGGTAACTGTTCTTTAGTTTGATGTAACATAGAAGATTGAAATGTAATTTCTCTGGAAAGACTGTACACACAGACAGACTCAGGGCACGTGGCTTATTTTCGTGCGGCTTTGAATGTAAAACCGTACTGGGTGCCTTCTGTATCTAAAGCACTTTCCAGGCAGCATTTCCTCCTTTCCATTCTGTTCAGGAATGAAAATTGGAATTAAAGACCCCTCGTAGCTCTAAAATGTCTTAATTTGAGGTGCGACTGGGGACATATATTGCTGACAAACTATGCAGCAGCAAATGGAATACTAATATTTGCAAGCAGATATGGAAAATGAAAGCCAAATTACCCGCAGCACATCTATCAAGCAAATAATGGCGATATATTGACTGATAAGACTGATTATTTTTTGAGGGAGTTTATAACTGCAGTCACTCTTATCACAGTAGAAAGGAAAGTTTGGAAAAGAGCTCTCGTACTCCATGCAGTAACTTCATCAGGTATTTTGAAGGGAGAATGTGGCTATGAACCAACATTGATAAGCGCTAGGATTCATTATGCCCTAAAGAGATCTCACAACTGGCAATCTAATCCCCAGGTTCTCGCCAGAAATTCTTGCTTTCAAACAAGCACACCCCCTCAGAAACCTAGCAGAGCAGCAAGCTGCAGTCCTGCATCTGGCACACCTGACACCTCTCACTTGCCTCAATAGCATCACATCCGCCTAACGCTTGTCTGAAACAACCACTGGACATGAGGCATGAAAACCTGACCTCGAAGGAGAAAGTGAGAAAGATGCCATTGACAAAACGCCTGTTGTGGCTCGAAACCTAAGAAAATACCCCTAAAAATGAACCACCAGAGTACAATGAAGTACAAAACGGAAAGCACAAATGATTCTCGTAAGGGACAAAATTGATCGCCCCAGAATGTTGCCCACTAATGAGATCAAGGCTAGAATAAGTAAGTATCCACTGCAGACTATGTAACAACTGTTTGAAAGCACGACTGAACTGCTATTGTTCTACCAAAAGCGAACATCCTTAATTAAGATCAAACTACCTAGGAAGATTTTCACAAGCAGTTGGACAAGGATAGCCTGTTCTAGTATCCTTTCTGTTGTCCAATAAGCATGGCAATCTTTATTAAAAGGATAATTTATCTGGAGGTTAAGTCAGGGATACAGGATTCAACTAGATGCAAAGAAAAGCAATAGTAAAGAGGAGAGATTTCCAGAAGCTTTTACTAAGCTCCAAACATGGAGCAACACTAGCAAGGGAGGCCAAAATCCTGCACCAAGGCCCTGGACCAAGCCGTGTGGACAGGAGGCTTCCCCGGTCATTCAGGGAATGCGGAGGCCCACTAGGCACTATTCTGCATGGAGAATTTAAAAGGTTAATTATTGTTTTTAACTCTGCCCTTCTGTCTCCCCATGTGTTTACTCACCACATGTTTTATCTAAGGTCCCCCTATAGATCTCACTGTTTTTTACCATGTCTGCATTTGGCATTTTGTTCTTGATTCTTTTTCATGGCAGCATAGCGGCCGAGTGGAAATAGTTAAACCTATATACATTGAACATGAGTTGAAGATCTCTCCTCAATAATTTTTTTGCACCTTTTCTTTCATAAACTGCGACTATGAAGAGTGCTGAATTCTTGATTGGCATCTATTGAGGACTCTGCTGTGCCGCTGTCCTGCAGTGCTGCTGTGCCACTGCTGAAGGTCGGATTGCTGTGGAACGCCGTAGTGAGGAGTGGAATTGCAGTGCTAGCGCATGTGCTCGTGCGCACATGCGTTTACTGATTGTGCTGGAATCTGGCAGGGGACGAACGCCGGCATGAATCCGGTTGAAAATATTTACTTGAAGAGGCGACAAAAAAACATAAGGATCACAAGGCACTGCACAGATACGAAGGGCCTTGGGCCCCCCGCTACTAGCCCCCAGTCCCAACCCTGGCCCACACGAGTGCCTGGATTCGAGTAGCCCCTCTGCAGCAGGTGAAGTGAGTAACTGTGCCAGCCCCCTAGGGAGTGAGCCACAAGAAGCTCGGCCCGTAAGACTGCCCAAGGGTGGTGCGGGCTCAAAGACTGGAACCGGTGGTCGCCTAGGGAGGACAAAGCAGGAAACCAACAACTAAAAAATAAAGAGAATAAAGGAAACTCGCATGATTGAGGACTGTGTAACTCCAGCCCCACCCATGCAGCTGGACATCTGCTAGACCCTATCTTTTCTAATTTTTCTGATCTTAGTAGTCTTCCTCCCCTTCCATTATCTTGGTCTGACTACTTCGCAGTGCCTTTTACGCTGTAAGTGGGGTGTTTCCCTACGCCGCTTTATTCAGCGCTGGAACGGAAAATTAGAAGCTGGGCTAAGCTTAATGTCCCAATACTTAATGAGACTTTATACTTAATGAGACTTTAGTCGATAGTAGACCTGATCTCAAACAAATCTCTATTAGTGATCATGAGCTTATCCACAACTGGATTATGGAAGCAGTAGAGACATGCCTCCCTCTCCCTACCAAACGCTCAAGCAGACACTTGCCCCCGGCACCTTGGTTCACTGATAGGCTAAAAGGTGAAAAGACTAAGTGTAAAATGCTGGAAAGGAGCTTGAGGAAACATTATAATGAAGATAGTAAAGACAAAAAGGCCTTAAATGAATATTACACTTTCTGCAAATCGCCCCGCGCAAAGTTTTTTTCTCAAAAAATCCTACAGGTACAAAACTGCCCTAAACCCCTCTTTAAAGTGGCAAAAGAGCTACCCAGCATTGAGAAACTGAAACCTTCTTCTGCCCTCACCCATAGTCAATGTGAAGAACTTGCTCTCTTTTTTATTGACAAAGTTGAAAACATACACTCTGTTCTGGGAGGCAAAAACCCACTGGATATCCTGTCAGAGATAGTGGACTATCCCAATGTTAGACGGGATCCCGATGCAACCAATCTTACAGGCATTATCAGATCTCCTTTCCAATTGGAAACTTGGGCCCCTCTGGACTCTACTTCCTTCAATCACCTCCTTCGCATTATCAAATCTGACTCCCCCCTTGACCCTTTAGAACCAACATGTGTTGAGGCAGCTCGACACTTCCATATTGTCAACGATAATGGAACTTTTAAATGCCTCCTTACAGGAGAGACTAGTCCCTCAAGGATGGAAACATGCTATGGTCCTCCCTCTTTTAAAGAAAGTCAACTCTGACCCTGCCATTCGGTCCAACTTTCACCCTATCTCGTTGCTCCCTACTTTCTCAAAAATTTTGGAGAAACACATTAATGGTCAGCTGACCTCCTTTGTTGAATCCCAGAACTGTCTTCATACCTCTCAATCGGGTTTCAGAACTGGTTTCTCTACTGAATCCACTCTCTTGGGGGTGACGGAAATGCTAAGGCACTGTTTAGATGAAGGGGAAACTGCGGCCCTCAGCCTATTATCCTTGTTAGAGCTCTACAGTCACTGGGCCTGGATGTAATGGCCTTTGATTGGTTTAGTTCCTTTCTCAAGGACCGGACCTTTCAGGTCTCCTCAACGACGGCCTGTTCCAACTCTCATGTCTCTCCATACTGAGTCACACAAGGCTTGGTTCTGAGTCTACTGTTATTGAATATATATGTCCGCCCCTTAGCGGAGGTTGTTGAAAATGCAGGATTGTCCCTTTTTTCTTACGCTGATGACACCCAGATTATTTTTTCCTTCTCCTCGTCACAAGGACAAGAGCCCTCAGACCTTAAGTTAGGATTGAGCAAAGTTGCGCTCTGGATGCAAAGCAATCTGCTCAAATTAAATGGGGAGAAGACCAAAGTTATGATCCTAGGAAAAAGACATGATCTTTGGGGACCGCAACACTGGCCCCCTAAGTTGGGAGCTCTACCCGTGCCGGTGAACAAGGTTCGGAACATGGGTTTCTTTGTAGCTGAACATCTGTCAATTAAACAACAAGTAGCAAGCCATCCTCCACCTGAAATGGCTAAGGAAGATTTTATGGTTGATCCCTCGCCCAGCACAGAGAATTGTGATCCATGCTCTGGTTACTTCAAGACTGGATTACGGAAATGTCCTATACCTGGGAGCCGATAAATTGACCATCCAAAGGCTACAGCTGGTGCAAAACGCACCAGAAAGACTTCTTTTTCGTCTGCCAAAGTCCTCCTCTGTCTCAGAGATTTTACAAGACCTACACTGGTTGACATGTTGAATCGGGTGAAATTTAAGGCTCTGTGTTACATGTTTAGAATCAAAACAGGCTCTGCCCCCAAATACCTTCAGGACCTGGTCTAGCGTTACCATCCCTCTTGCCCCCTGCGCTCTGCCCAACATACCCGGTTTGTTGTTCCAAAAATCAGACTTCTCCGTATGAAAGGCCGGTCTTTTTCATATTTGGGACCGACTTTAAAGAACTCTTTACCTGCCTCCTTGCAAGATGAGACGTCTCTTTGCACCTTCCACAGGGGTTTGAAAACCTGGCTGTTTTAACTTCAGTCTTCTCACGTACTTCCTTTTTTCTTCACTGTCCTACCATGCTCGGTGCCGGGAAACCCTTTGGGGTAGCTGTGCACCCTACAAATCTTTAATAATAATAATAATAATAATTCGAGGAGTGGTGGCGGCAACACAGCATTTTGTTACCTACCTTAAAGGCACAGCAGAGGTAAGTGTTTGAGGTAAAAACTGACCTATACAGAAAGGTATGGAAATATAAAAGGAAGCCTTAATTAATTAATTATTTGTGGCAGATGGACTGAGAATAATTGAGCAGTGGCCCATAAGGTCGGAGGGGAATTTACCCGGTGTGTGAAGTAGATAACCTGTAAAAAAGCTCTGGAAGAACATTGAGGGAGAAGTGAAAAAGATCAGAGCGGGTTAAGTGAGGCAAACTTAAATTCACTAAAATCAGCTACTAAGGAACGGCGCCAGGAAAAGTAAATCACGAAAAGGGCGAAATGGGCATTTATAGATGGACCATGAGGTCTCAATAGAAATGGGGACATTAAAAGAAAGTATGGGAAATCCTAGAGAAGAAAAGAAAAGATTATTAGGAGAAATATAAAGAAGAAGCCCGTATTTGAAAGCCCACTGCATGGAGAGAAGTGGGGAGAGTCTGTATCGAAATCAATCAAGGATTTCGTGGGCAAACACTTTAAGAGGAAACAATCTACATTAGATACTTTGAAAACATGAGAAGTGCAACAAATGGAGGATGAGAATGTCACCCAATGCGTACTTGATTTAGACTCATCCATCCTAAAGGACCAAAACATCCTAGGCCAAAATGAATCTATCATGGAACCAAGACTGTTCTCATCACCGTCGCTTTTTACCCTCAAGATAAAGAAGGGATACAGCAGGAGGGAGAACAGTACCAATGGAACGAGGGGAGATTATGTTATAGCCTCTAGTGCCAAACAAAAAAAGAGTATGGGGCAGTCGGAAGGTCGAGGGATTGAGATTACAGAAGGGTCAGCACAAAACATTACGCTAGGATTAGATATCTTGGCAACACCCTCTGCCTCAGTGTTGGACATAATGCTGATGCTGCAAAAAACATTACAAGGGTTATTAGAAGTAACTATGATGAATAATGATATCCTAAAAACCCAAAAAGATCAAATACAGAACATTGTGGGAGAATTAAAAGCTATTCGGGACCGTATGCTGACTATAGTAAGACCTGTTATTGAAAACCGGAATATGGAATGTGCTGGGGAAACTCCGCCGTCGGCAGAGTTGCAGAGTGAGTATATCTCTAGATGGCCAATGTTGATAAAGAAATGGGGGGAATCATTAAGGTATAGGCAACGTATTCCAGGGATAAAACAGGGAGGAAGAACCGGCAACAGGGGAAGGGGAAGGAAATAAAATGGCAGAAAGGGAAAGAGGGGGGACGCACCCCACAAGCGAATAAACAAAAGGGGAGAGTCTCTGCAAGTAATATAAAGAAATGGGAAAAGGGGATGGAAGCTCAAGTGGAGAAAAGGAATGATCGATTAAAACCCCAATGGAAAAATAAAAGGGAGAGAAGAAGAGATACACCACAGGTAAAGGGACCTGGAGAAATTGGAAACACCGGGGACAATGTGAAAGGAGGAAGAAAGTTAAATATAACACTTAGCGGGAAGACAGGGCAGGAAAGAGTGTGCATTTATAACATAGAAAGAAAAAGTATGGATAATATGTGATTGTATTTCTAACCATCCCAACCAGGGAGAGGTAAGAAAAAAACAAGAAAGTTCCGACCTTTAAATCGGTCCCAGCTGATATTTGCTTTTTCCAAATGTGCCAGTCTAAAGGAAATAGGAACCAAGGATCTTAGACAAGTGGTCTTGATGTACTCAGGGTTGGTAAAGGCGGCTATTGTAAAAGCAGAGAAAGATGTACAGAAAGAAGGGATAAGTTTAATCCCAGAAACAGATGTGAAGACACCGAGGTATAGCCTTTATGAAGCACCATACAGGTCTAGGGGTAAGATAGGTCAGATTGATAGACCTGGAGCGTGAGGAAAAAGCAAATATCGAAATTACCGTAGGTGCTGCAGAGGCAAGTAAACATTGGGGTAATTGGAGCCTTGAAAATAGTTTAGTAGGCCCCCTCTTGCTAGCCCCGGAGGAGGTGGGTTAGTTCAGTGAAATCGATTAGGGTATCGGGTCGCCGCAGAGCCTTTGAATATTAACATGGAACATTAATGGGCTTGGAAAAATGGCAAAACTAGAAAGCCTTAAAAAGCTAGCTATTAGTCTGGAGATTATGTGTTTACAAGAAACATTGGTGTGCGACAAAACCCCCATAATCGAAAGGTTTGTTAAAATTAAACAGGCCAGCAAAGAAAAAACTGCAAGCATGCCCTGCGGGGGGAATTATGACCTTAATATCAACCAAGATTCCGAAAAAGGTGACAGCTATTACAGTAAAATGTAAATGGTTACTGGCTTGTAGAGTACTCCTGCTGGACCCCACTATTAAGTAAGATAATATGGTAATTATGAATGTGTATTTGCAGTGGGGGAGCCAAGAAGAGTATAGAATAGAGATGGGGAATTTTAAGGAAGATGTGGACTATCTGTGTGAAAACTATGACAGGGGTATGCTTATACTGATGGGAGACTTAAACCATAAAGTTAATTAAAAAAGGATAGATCCCTGGTTTAAGGAAATATTATGCTCATATAATAGTATGGCTAGCTTTCCTGATAGTACACCATCCTCATGTGACATATCATTAGGAAAGTATCTGGGCACGAAGGGTTTGTTTGGTTTGAATGGCAGGATAGAGACCGACCGCCCTGCTAAGCAAACGTTTAAGGTAGGCACACAACTCTGCCCAATTGACTACATTTTTCCACATGCCTGGAATTTGGAAGAAATAAAGGTATTTTGAGTAACATAAAGAGGAGTAATTGACCACGACCCGCTGAAATTAGAAAAAACCGGAGGCAAAAAGAGCTCACGAGAAACAATAATTCCTGTACAATTAGATTACCCTAAACGACTAACTACTAGATTAACAGAGGAATGCTAGACAAAACTGGCTAATTTCCAACCGTATTTAAGCCTGGTAAATGCCAGGTTACAAAAACTAGAACGGTATGAAGAAACAATTAGACAAGTAGTGCAATGTCTTAGGGTAAAATGAAAAAAACTAAGGATCATGGGCTAAGAAGAACCCAGGTAACTATGGAATAAGAATGAACTGGTTTAGTGAGGAATGTAGGAAAATGAAGAGGTAGATAAGGAAATGGGAGAGAGGCCTCGGAGTTAGATATGGCCTCAGAAGTTATACTAATCGAGTTAAAATGAGGAAAGTGTATAAAATGTTAATCCATAATGAGAAAAGGAAATTTAAAGAGAAATGCTAGGGGAATCTGCTGGAAGCAATTGAATAATAAAATGCACAAAAAAACTGGAAGTTAATAGAGGAAGGCTCAGGCAAGACAAAAGGGGCAATGAGTTGTGTGGTGGAGGACGCTGCATGGGAAGAGTATTTGGGGGATCTGTATGGTAAGAGAAAAGAGCCCATAGAAAGAGACTCAATATCCTGGGCAGGGGTGAATGAAGATATAAAAGTAAATTTTTCAGTAGATAAGGTAAACGTATTATAGTCAAATTAAAACTAATCCGTGCAGCCGGCCTACAAAACCTCCCTGCAGTTTTTATAAAGATACAGTCTGAGTGGTGGGCTGAAGCGCTATCTCAAATGTTTCCCTTATATTAGATACAGGCCAAATCCCTGATAGCTGGAGAGGTGCCATAATTAGACCGATACATAAGAAAGGATATATGAAGGCACCACAAATTATAAGCTGATCAACCTCCTGGATGTGGGAGAAAAAGTATTTGCAAAAATAGTCTTGGGAATACTGAAGAATTGGGTGGAACAGAGGTCAATTGTGCCTGTGAAACAAGGTGGTTTTGAAGAGAGCCACTCCACAATTAATCATTGCTTTGCCCTCTGGTCAATTGCACAGAACTCAGTTGAGCAGAGAGGGAGGTTGTTCTGTTGTTTTGTAGATTTCCGTGCTGCCTTTGATTTGGTAGACCGGAATTGCCTATGGGAAACCCTGAGAAAATATGACATCCCAAAGGGGTTACTGACTATAATACAGGAGTTGAATAGGCATAATTGGGCGCTGGTCATTAAAGACACTGAGGGGACATTGACACAGAAAATAGCGATTAACAATGGATTAAGATAGGGGTGTGTGTTCGCCCCACGACTCTTTGGCATATTTTTAGCTGATTTTCCAACTTGGTAATTTTAGATCAGACAGAGATGGGTCTCCAGAGAAAGATGAATGCGTTCAGTGAATATTGTAGGTCTAAACATCTAACTGTAAACATGGATAAAACTAAGGTGCTATGTTTTGAGGAAAGAGTAGATACGTTTAAATGGTACCTGGGCCCCACAAAACTGGAAACAGTAAATGAATATAAATATCTAGGGGTCTGGTTTGAAAGGTCCCTGAAATGGCATACCCATATGGAGGCACTAAAGGTTAGGGCCCTTACATCGGTGAGCGGTTTGTAAAAATGTAATCGTGACTATGGAGAGATGTCTCACAGACCTATGTTGAAAGCTTTTAGCGCTATCATACCCCCACAATTACAATATGGAGCAGAATTACTTTGCATCAGTGGTAAAAGTGGGTGGGACACTGAGGAAGGGAAGTTTATAAAGACCTTATTGTCCCTACCTGGCTCATCATTAATACAAGCAATAAGAATGGAGGCGGGTATGATCTCGTGGAATAGACAGGCCCAAGTGGCATTATTAAGGTTCTGGAAAAGACTGGGCTCGGGAGAAGAACAGTAAGTTTCCCAATGGTGTAAGAACGAGATCCAGCAAATTGATTTAAAATGGGCCAAAGGAGTTAGAAAGAAATTGGAATCTGTATGTGGGAATTTGAACAGACGTTACAAGTTGAAGTTTGTAAGGGTGAACTAAGAACTTTAGGGAAGGAATCATCTCGGGGAAAGGATTAGCAGTATTTGAGAGAGAAAACATCAGTGAAATTTATGCTAATTACTTGGCATAAGGAAGCTTTGGTCCCATATCTGGACATATTACCAAATCGTTGGATCAGGTGTGAATTATTAAGAATAAGAATTGGCATTAGCCCCTGGGTAATAAATGAGAGAATAAAAATGGAAATGATTCAACCTGATAGGAAATGTTCATGTAAGTTGGGTACAAAATGTGATATTTTGCACATATTAGTGGATTGTTTAAAAATGCTAATTTGCGGAAACTGATCCTACGCCCCATTTTTTTAAAATATGGAATTAAGAACCGTGCACAAACCGTCGAACTCCTTGTTGATATGTGCAACCTGGATATTGCAATAGCTATTGGAAGGTTCATGACCGCAGTAAAAAGCTTTTGCTTATGAGAAATAAGATGAATTATGCACCTGGGTATCTAAGAATTGAAAGCTATAGTGAGAAATTAAGAATATAAAAATAAGCAGGGCTCTTTGCCAATGGTATAGGATTTTAGTATGATTTTGGTAGAAGAATTTTAGAAAGGTAATTTCCTGTAGAAAATGTTAAACTTTTATTAAGTATGTGTAATGAAGTGTAATATCTATAATCTGACATTTTTAAGGAATATTGTTTTAACAAAAAATCTGTTGATGACAATATTTATGGCAATAGAATTGTATATAAATTAATATGTTTTGGCATTGTTTAAAGACCAATGATCTAAATAAACATTATTTTGACTGACTGACCATAGAGGCTTAAAAAATGTCACTGCACGTACCCCCAGCAATTTACCAATGCCTGCTTCACCCTCAATCAATGCTGAATCTACTTGGGTATTCCTCAAAAACGCACATTGTTATAGCATTTGTAATTGCATTTAAACATCCCTTACTACCTCTGATGAGGTATTGAAGCTCTATACTGCACGTAGCACGCTACTCCTTAACCTAAGATTAGTGGTTAATCTAGCAATTATTGTTAATTATTGGGATTTGTCATGTGCTCTCATTTACTCCGACTTCTAAGAGGTAGATTAAAATTGATACCAGTTAGTTGTGCTCATTAGAGGGTGGGGGCTATGTGGTTTCAGGCAAATGTTTGGTGAGATAAATAGATGCAAAACATCAAAGGAAGTGAGACCGCACTGTGTTGGAAAAAGGGGTCTCTTGAAATAATATTTTAGGACGTCATATCAGATATCGGTATGCCATGATTACTGGTGTCGGTCCGCATTTGAAGCTGTAATGTGGAAAATACCTAGTATATGGGGAAGGCGAAGCCCAATGCAATGTGAGAAAGAGGCTGGTCTTTTATGGTGCTTCCAAAAAGAGTTGCAAAAAACTTTGATTGGAAAAACAAAAAAGGCTGAATGTGAACCTCACAAGACTTAGCATATCGTGTGCACAAATACCTTAAGAGATTATAGACCGTGCCCCATAGGCTGCAGGGAGGAGGTGTAATGGCTACGTTCCCTAGGGTGGAAATTTAAGAAGACACAGCTGTTACAAACACTTATGGGGAAAAGAGGGGTTCTTACTTGTAGTGCTGCTTGTCCATGTGCGACTCTACCCACCCGTCCTGCATGTTGGTGGGTGGTAATGCTGCTGCTCTTTTCATCTGCAAACCTGAGAGGTAAACGAACCTCAGGTGTCAAAAGTGACTAGCATCCCTCAGGTGTCAAAAGTGACAGGCATCAAAGCCTGTTGCATACAGTCTAACAACAAACTATGTGACCCGTGTCCAATCAAAGGGGAATTATTGCCTTAATATTTCTAAATTGTGGAAGGCTGTTGTGGGGTCTTCTCCAAAATTTGATATGTGAATTGTGATCAAGGTTCATATTTAAGACCACAAATTACATGGATACGGCATCTGTTGCATAGAGACTCACAACAGAATATGGGACCTGTACATGATCAAAGGGGAATTGTAGCCAGCAAGGAGTGCATAAATTGTTTTCTTCAAAGGATGTTATGTCACATATTCCCTAACAAAGGGTTGACTGATGTAATCTCCCTTAGTGTTGAATTAATCTGAAAAATGCTGTTGAAGCAAATGGCACCTTATGTGTTGACATGGCAGAACCAATGCTTTCACCGAGTAACTCATTCCCATGGGATATTTTTATTGAGTCCTTTGCTAAATGTGCCCAGACGATAAATCCAGTGTTGTTCCTTCTGTAGCGAGTTCCTGTCTGCATGTGTGTCAATATGATCCAGGGTTTCAAGAACCAACCATTTCAAGTAATTTACGAAATGTCCAATGGTCAGAAAATGACTACTCATCTGAATCATTGATTTTTTGCATCTGATGGTGATTCTGTACGCTCCGATGCAGGTTTTCACCTTTCTGCATGCCATGCCAATATAGCGTAATTCGCAGGGGCATTTGATCATGTAAATGATGTTGAAGCTGTTACAATTTGCATGTTTTCTCAGTGTCCACTTGAGGTCTGGTTTAAATCCGTTGTCTTCGTGGCCGTGGTCAAGAGACATACTGAACATGAGCCACAGGGAAAGTGACCCACAACAGGAGGGGAACCCCATGCTGTTGAAATGGTCTCACTTCTTATCTCAGTCTTCTGTGGTCATTAATGAACTCGCAGATTTCTTCCTCTCTTGTGTGCAAAGTGTGGCTTGGGCCAATTGAATGCTCCAGAGTTGACTATTTTCCAATTTTTGTGTGCTAATTTCTTTAGATGGTATGAGGTGGCGCTGAAGGTGGTTATGCAGATCAACACATCTTGATTGGGCTAGTGTTCTTTCTCTTGAAAGAGAACTTCTCTGTTTTGATTTCTAGCCCATTTGTAACATCTGTTGACAATATGGGAAGGGTACTCCCTAGACTCCAGTTTGTTGGTCAGTGCTTTGGCTTGGATTCAAAAGTCTCTGATGATGCTGCAATTTCTCCATATACGTAAGAACTGACTATACAGTACATTTTCTTTCAATGATCGCGGGTGAAAACTGTTGAACAGGAGTAAGCTGTTCTTATCTGCGGTTTGTAGTAGGTCTTCGTACCCATGTGGGTGCCGTTGGTGAAGATTGTGATATCTAGAAACTGTAGTGTTGTCTTGCTCACACTGCTTGTGAATTTAAGGAAGTGGTCCAGTGTGTTCAGCCATGCCAGAAAATCCTGGGCCGTCTGTTCATCTTCCTCTCACATAATGAGGATGTCATCTATGCAGCGTTTCCAGAGATAAATAGATAGGTTGCAGAGAGTAGGAATTGTTAATTTGGAGGGACAAGGTTTTAAAGAAGGAGAGGTTATCATTTATGAAATGAGATGTAAGCCATTTGCAGAATTATAATAAGAGATTAAAGCAGAGAGAGATGAGACTGAAAGGAGGCTATACTCAGCAATAGAAGGCATGCATAAGATGGAAGGTAAGCAGAGGGCCATTTTAAGGGAAGAAATGAGAGGAATTATGTGAAGTAAGTCAAGGTCAATTTTTATGCAGGGTTTAAGGAGTATAGTTGGAAAATGCTTGCTGAAATAGCAAACAAAATGTGGATGCAAGCTATAGAAAGAAAATACATAGTGCTGGTTGACCAGGACAGTCAGCTTAAACCTGTCTATGGATCATTCGCACATTAAGACCCAGGGCCTGCTGTGTGCCTATCCTAGCAGCTGTTTTAAATATAGCCTGGAGTATCCCAAGTGTGTACAATAGTTATGCAGGTCTAAAGAGGGATTTGGACGTAGCTAATTACCTTTTTCACGGAGGCCATTCACTCTTTGACAGAAAAGAGTGACACCAAAAACCACCCATAAGCAACACTGAGAAGTGCATGATGAGGCCAGCAAAGCTTTGAGACAGCGAGTAGCACCACGCCTTGTTACTAAGCTGTTACTAAGCCACTCCCTGTTTCCGACCTGTGCTGTCTGCACCTCATGCACTCATACGTCCGGTGTCCAAGTTATGTGTGATGAAGACTAGTTTACGTGCACCTCTTTTCGGTGCCCCTGTGCAGTGCTCATGAATCTGCATCTTAGTTGCTGAATAGTCCTACATTAATGAGAGACGGGTCCATGCATTCTCTCCTGATTTCATGCAACACCAGTTTCTCAAGACATTCCTCATTTTGCTAACTTAGGGGCTCATTATGATGACGGACGGAAGCCCATCCGTGCTGGTGGCGGTGGCGGAAAGCGTTTATTTTTCCGCTCCAGGTGCAGTCATTGTGACCACCAAATCACAATGGTCCAACAGAGGCCTTTTACCGTCTGCCGCTTTTTTGTGTACGCAAGGGTGGTGGACAGAGCAAACAGAGCAGGACCGGCGTGCGGAAACACGTTCCGTCCGCCAACCAGATCACGATGTTGCAAACAGCCCCTTCCCACCGCAGCGTAAAAACCACCACGTTGCGGATGGCGGAAATACAACAACGCAGAGGAAGAGCTGATACAGAACCCATCTAAACCACCGGAGCCGCCATGGATCCAGCTCCACAGGCCTTCCCGCTGCACTACCTGCTGCACCTCCGGCAGACAAGACGCCACCGCGCTCAACAGCAGAGGTACGTACCAAATATCTCACGCATGCAACCCCTGAACAACTACAACTCCCAGCAAGCGTGGCGGCACCACGACGAATGTGGCAACCTGCCAAATGCAAAGTGCGAGGCCCACCCAATCCCCATGAGTGACCCTCGGTGCCCCTGAAGGCAATAGGGGCTAATGACGAGCCCCGCAGTTGCTGAGCGCGCATACCGCAATATCAAAATATGTACGCCGCCGAAGGCTCCCATTGACTGATGGCTCATTCGCATAGTGTGTGCCACACCGCGGCGGCCTGGAAGCTGCGACTGCAATCCTGCAACATTCAATTGGAGCCAATGCGTGTCATCACTGCAGATGCCAGCTCCCGCGCATGCAAACACATACTGCATTTGCATTGGCGACCTGCGAATTACATCACACATCACAGCTCATTCGCCCAAAGTGATTGGTGCACCCCATGAGTAATGTTGTGGGGCACGAGGCCCCCATGCATATAAGGTAACCACACAGACACTGTACTTGTATGGGAGAACTAGCCCAGGGCACGTGCGTCCAGCCCCGTTTGTTGGCAGGGTCAGAGGTCCAGTGACGCCTGTGCTGGGTGGCTGTGGGGTGGGGGGTAAGCCAGCCCTCTGGGAGTGGCTGGTACATCAGAACAACTATAACAGTGACCAGCTGCTCACTACACTGTGAAGGGATGAGAGAGTGTGACCTTTGAGTCAAGTCTTCACACACATGGCATGTCCAGGAAAGGAGAGTGAAATTACATACATCGCCATGCCTTGTGGCCAGCATGGACTGAAATGAGGGAAGGAGTCAAAAAGGACCAAGGTCTCTCGCACTGTACCAATGTAAAGAAACATCCAACCCGTGAACATCGCTTGAATATCCCTTGACATCTGACTAGCGCCTCTTTGCCAGGGGTCGTCCTGTGAAGGGCCAGTGACGTAGGCAGACAATCTGACGTGTCCATTGTCTGCAAATCAGACATACTTGTAATCCCTAGCACTCCCAACACACGTACTGGTGTGGCGTGCAGTGTGCCTAGCTGCCATTGCCTGCAAATGTTCCCACACATGTCCCTAGTCAGTGCTTCTCCAGACCAAACTCCCTTAAGAATCCTGCCCACCAGTATGGATGACATGTGATTACCACACCTTGTGAACCTCATTGGCTTCCGTGACATTCCCTGTAGACTGATGTACTTACATACTTGCATGACTGATTGTCTCTGTACAATGTGTGCGTGACGTAAAGTACTGTCACACCCTACCCTGATCAGTAGCGCCATACAACAAATGAAATGCACATGAGCGAGTGGCCATGGAGAGATGAGGGGCGCTGGACGAGGGTGGCAGAGAGGGAAGCCGAGGAGGAGGGCATGAGTGGGAGCATGAGAAGTGTCACTTGCCTGATACTCCCACCTCAGGTAACCTCCTCCTCCCATCATGAGGACCCTTCATGGATAAACACACTACATGAGAGTGATAACATCTAGAAAGAGAATTTGGAAGGAAAGAATGCGTCTCCCTGGCCCTTGTAAAACTGAGGAGAGATAGAGGAGGGCCCTGAAGCAGGCCTGGCGAGAGACACAAGTGACAAATCGGGCATGCAGTGGCCCACCCAAATGCCTCGTTGGACCACACAAATAAAGAGTCCTGGAGCCGGCCCTGCCTGGGAGGCATAACAAATGTTGATGGGAGCCATTGATGGAACACACATTGGCCTCGTACCACCACAGGCAAGTGAACCCATCTATAGGATCCTCAAACACTACCACTCCATCAACGTGCAGGTGGTACAACAGGCCGAGCAGATCATATCACACGTGTGTGCAGAGTATCCGGGGTCGGCACATGACTGCTACATCTGGCGGACTATCAACATCACCCCCGCTCCCAACCCACACATGCCCATTGACGATGACAGTGGTGAGGAAGAAGGCCTTGACCAACGACAACAACTCATCGTCAACTACTTCCGTTGAGTGTGAATCAACAATGATCGACTATGACTGTGTCTGTGTGCCTTGCTGTTGTCTCACAGACTTTGACAAATGTTCATGTGAGTTCGTACACATACTGGACTATGCACAGGATTTGAGAACCTGTGCATGCAGGGACTGAGCACAACGAAGCACCCCTACGCACAGGACACCATTGCCATACTGCCTCACTTGCTCTCCTACTCACTCTGAGGCATACAAGCGCCTGTACACAAGCAGACAAGTCGAACACAAGAAACGTTTCCAAATGGGAAGTTTTACTACAGTGTCAAAGCATGCAACATACGTGCCACAACAGGTTGAAAAGGCATGAGTACCCAACCAGTAACCACAGTGACATGCCCATTTAACATGAAGCAAGATGTTGCATCAATAATCTCTCTGGACGTAGAACCACGAGCATATCCCCCACCCCTTGCAGGTAGGAGTTGTATGGGATGTCCCTGGTCTATGGGCTTTGTCAGCAGAACCCATCCCTCTGCCTATGTATGGTGACATTTGCAACACATTTGCTGTGTCGCTCTCATCACTGGATGGATCACTCTCCAAGTGTGGGGCATCTAGCCCGCATTCCCATGGCATCCAAAGGGGATCCGTGTCCTCTTGCAGCTGTGAGACTTGGTTGGATTGGGGTGCCAGGGCCACACCAGAACAGAATGACAAGGGACAATGTCCTCCGACCACGGACAGAATGTACAGACAGTACTCTAGGACCACGCAGAGGACAAGCTCTGCGGACACCTCCCATGTGACAGACATATACTAAGGTACTTGTAGGGCACAGGTTCCAAAAAAATAAGAAGGGGGACTGACCAAGTAAGACAAAATGCAAATGATCTCACAACATTACGACGTAGTGCTAAGAAAGAAGTAAAATAGTGCGACAGAAATGATTTGTGCAAATACTGGGACAGACTAACCCATCTGACAGTGTCACAGTGTCTGCATTGATACACATGGACAGAACACAGGCAAAAGCATGCCTCCCTTAAGTCCCTGTGAACAGAAGGCAAGCTGTGTGCCTATGTTTCCCTCTGTGGTATCCACATTCAAATGTAAGGTTCAAGGCGGCTCCTAGTCAGCATGTACAAACAAAAGGAGGCCGGATGGCACCTTTACTTCGGCACAGCTGGAGGTGAAAAAAGGCTCACTCGCTGTCTGCCCGTTGCTGCAGGGAATGGAGAGCAGTCAACGTGCAGGTGCTGCTGAACATGTCCCGGTAACTGGAGAGTACACCGGGACAAGTTATGCATATTCCTGTGGGACCAGCGTCCTGGCAGGGGGGACGGCGTCCACCCCGTGTAAAGAGGGGGACGCCGTGTACCTGCGTGTACACCCTACCCGAGCCCTGGGTACTTGCAAAACAACAACGCCATGTAATCTTCGTGCGCCACATCTGCATAATGGAAGCTGGGCCCATGCCAGATGACAATGTCCACAACGGTCAGATGACAGACTCCACTTGCTCCGGTCTGTGGTACCAAGCGAGACAGCCCGCAGAGCTCAGCATAGTCCAAGCCAATGTCGACAGGGCTAAAGTCAGAGAGCTGGATGACAATTCCCGTCAGGAGGCATGAAGAAAGGGAAACGAAAATTGAATTAGTCACCAACAGTCCCTGTTGCTGTTAAGTACTTACGAATCCAAGAAGGCACAGGCAGCTTCGAAGGCAATCAGTTCCAAAAGACGATCCAAATCATCTTCAGCGAAGAGGACCACCATCCAATCCAGCAGTATGAAGGAACAGATGTGCTCCTCATGCCACGAGGTTGAAAGGAGCATCCCATCGCAACCTGGGAGAGGTTCGATGTAGGCATTGCACAGGAGCCATTGCGCCAACGCACAGGCGCAGCTGTCCGCCTGCCTGACACATTGTAGGCATCCCATAAATGTGTCTCACCGAAGCAGTCACCCACAGCTCATGATCCAGGTCCGCAAGGCATGTGTTTGAAAGGCAGACATCCATGGCCCACTCAAACAGACATCTCCTGCAGGAAAAGACAGGTTGCACGCAGGTGAAATAGGCATTGCGGAAAGTTAGCCCATAACTGATGCCCAGCACAGCCAATGGGACACATCCAAAGTGAAGCTGCATGCGGGCACGGTACAGTTGCAACTGCCCGGGCTCGGCCTGGACCACAGGACGGTCAGACATGGCATGAGAGCAACCTCAGAACCAGCTCTCAGCTGTACAGCAAACGTAATGAACTGAGACCGCTAAATGCAGTGTTGAAATTTGGAGCAATCACACCCGGTGGTACTCCCGGAAAAGCATGGAAGGAAGGGACAAGGCCAGAGCCCACAAGTCTTATAGAAAGTGTGCAACGGCCTTCAGCATCGTACGCTATCAATAATTTGTGTGTCAGTTCACCGCAAAAATAGTGGAAGAGCCGTGTTCAGCAGTGGCTGAATAGCACGGGACGGTCAAGACACCTGCATTTCGAAGGTCTCCGGTCTGGTGTGGGAGCGACTACTTGTCTAAACAGAGGCCCATAGTGCATGCACACTTATTGAAGTATGCTTTCGCTGTGTGAATGTGAGGCCACAAATGACTATCCACAATCACTCATGGGGTAGTTAGCTGAACATTGCCACAAAAAGGACACGTCGTGCAACAGATCCTATATACGTGATGCCTGGCCTGTGTACGCAGCTGTTGTACTCATGCAGGAACAGCGAAGTGCGTTTTGAAACCAGATTTGGCGTGTGCATGTTGTCAGGGACTGGTATTCATGTGGTTGAACATGCATAAATCGCACGTGTATTCAGCAAATCCCTGTGCAACAGTACTTGAGTGTGTTAATGCGACAATGTCCACATCGTCCACATGACAGGATGTGGTGTGATGCTGGCTCCTGTGGGCACACTGCTAAGGATTTCATTGGTCTGCGCTATGTGATCTGTGACAACGTCCGTCATGTCCATTTTGATGTTATTAGGGGGATGAGAGAACACTGCTTCACCTCCCAGCACAGTTCATCCCTTAGCATTCTGGTAAATGCAGTTCAGTCATGATGCTTACTTCTCAGGGGAAGTGTTTCCCCTGAGTCAGGCAGGGAGAGGTACAGAGACCCGAGTAGATTGTGGCAGCTTCCTCAGCAGACACCGATCACAATGTATCTTACCCCTACTGATGTGGGAGGTTAACGCGACACACATGTGTCCAGGGAATCAAAGCACTGACCTACACCAACCTTGCTGACACACGACAACGGTGACACAAGTGAGAATTTCAGCAGAACTGCATTTACCAGGATGCTAAGGGCTAAACGGTGTTGGGAGGTGCAGTCGTGTGCTCCAGTCCCCCTGCTGTCCATGTTGATGGTGTTGTCCGGTGTTCTCTGGAAGGCATATTGTACAGTGTTGCCTAGTGGTGTGCTTTTGCGGTTATTCCAGAATAGGTCGACGCACTGTTATTTCCTTGTGTCTTTCCAGGTTCCTCCACTCTCTCAATGGATTTTCGCTTTTACATTTTCGGGTACATTGCAATGTGAGTTGACATGCTATTTACTGTGATGAAAATGCTCTGGCAACAAGGCATACTGTTGTGAGTTGTGTTCCCTGGCCAATGTGTGACAGGTGAGAGGTGAATCTGAAAGTGATGGTACATGGATCATTAGTGTAGGACACACAATGGTAGAGTCCAACAGTAAAATATTACACTCCCATCCTTGTGGCAATGTTGGTTCTGATTTACAACAAAGTCAATGTGTGGTGTTACAGTGGTGACATCAGCGGTTGCTCCGAGAACTGGTACGCACGGTGCTGTTCCATGTGATCGTCCAGGGGTCTTTTTGGGATGCCACCTCAGCCGTTAGCCAGGGGGGGAACCTGCTGCATGCTCAGAGGTGTCTGAGGATTTGCTGTGGTGTGACTCACCCCTCCCTGTGGCCGCTGCTGCAGTGGTGTGACTAACATCCGGCTGGCCACGGGGGGTGGCCAGCTATTTGGGATGCATGCATGACCCTTAGGACACCCACAAGCTGGCCCATGTACTCGGCACTTTGTCCCAAACGAGTGTCCATGGACCTCTGCAGCAGGCGGAGTACACGCAGTTCGTCAAGGCCCTGGCCCATCTGTCCCTGGTTCTGCTGGTATGCACCAAGGACAGTTGGCACAGTGTCCAGGGCCTCTGTCTCATTGTCCTCCTGTGACTGTCCCCCAGTTGTCCTCCCACCTGCCCTGACACCACGGACATGTGGCGTTACCTGGCCCAGCCGCCGCACACCGTTCCCAGCATCCCCGGTGTGCCTGGTGTTGTTCGCAACTGCTGGCAAAGGGACAGTGTTGGGGCAGCGGTGATGGTGTTGGAGGTGGCTGCCACACAGGTCATTACTGCAGGTGTCAGCGTTGGCGGTGCGGCGGTTGTGGTAGTCGGGGTGGGGGTGTCAGTGAGGGACAGAGCATGGCATGCCCTGGGAATGCCAGAGGGGCCATGTAGGTCCTCCCCACATGAATAGACCAGGGACTCTGCATCCGAGGGTTCACCTTCCGAGGGTGGGGCTGGGCTCGTCCATGGCACGGTCGCCTGATGTTGCTAGTGAGTCACCTGTTGGAGTGAGGTGATATTGTCAGCATGTTCGGCACACAGCACAACTTTGATGTTCATGTTTGGCACATTTGATTTGAGTTGACATGACTTCTACCTTGGCATTACTGGGCATTCATGTCAGTATGTCATCAGTCGCACAAGATGTTGAGGTACATACAGGGCTTTAAGTGGGCCGAGTTGCAACGGTGCTGTGCAGCGTAATTTTTTTAAGGGGGCCCCGGTACAGGTCTCTTTCGTGCTCTGCTTTGTGCCCTGCCACAGGCGGTCCGTTCTTTCTGCTGGAATGCATATCCAGCAGGCATATCGATGTGCGCATAGTCACACTCCTCACTTCTCACTGGTGGAGTAGGTACGGCATGACGTCATGCCAGGTGAGCGTTGTGGGGAAGTGAAATCCTTTGTGGATTCATTTTGTCTCTGGAAATCACTCCTTTGGAGACTCATGTGCAGCAACATCGTCGTGGTGTCATCAGGGTTTTGAGTGGAAGATTTTCCAATGTTAGATGCAAGCCATAGTTGCTCGTTCCTTATCTTATGCAACTTACAAACATTGCCAAGGCCAGTAGTCCGGAGTTGTAGTAGGTATCATGTTCCTTGTTGTCTCATGTATCTGGGTGCAATGGCAGTGACAGGAAAATGCTAGTGGGGTAGCCCAATATGCTAAGACCAGATTAATGTCTGAGGTTTTTCGGCCACGCCCTTAATTACATTGCGATACCAAAGGGGATGATGGACGGAGCGTTAGAGCAAATCAAACACTCACCCCCAGTCAACTGATCTGGGTTTAATCCATCATCATTCTTTAGCTCACTCCACCACCCCAGTTCAGACATGGCCATATGCAAATCAGTCTGACCCTGTGCCTCATGGGAACAGTCCAGCCCGAACTGCCAAGCCATGTCTTCCCTGGACCAGAAACAAGCATCCTGGGACCGGTTTCGGGTTCAAAACCCTCATCAGCCAGGCTATCTTGAATCCAGTGGCAAAGTGAGCAAGGGACCCACGTCTGGGCATACCCTGCAAACTTAGGGCGAACAAAGCGATACCAAAGGGGATGATGGACGGAGCGTTAGAGCAAATCAAACACTCACCCCCAGTCAACTGATCTGGGTTTAATCCATCATCATTCTTTAGCTCACTCCACCACCCCAGTTCAGACATGGCCATATGCAAATCAGTCTGACCCTGTGCCTCATGGGAACAGTCCAGCCCGAACTGCCAAGCCATGTCTTCCCTGGACCAGAAACAAGAATCCTGGGACCGGTTTCGGGTTCAAAACCCTCATCAGCCAGGCTATCTTGAATCCAGTGGCAAAGTGAGCAAGGGACCCACGTCTGGGCATACCCTGCCAACTTAGGGCGAACAAAGCGATACCAAAGGGGATGATGGACGGAGCGTTAGAGCAAATCAAACACTCACCCCCAGTAAACTGATCTGGGTTTAATCCATCATCATTCTTTAGCTCACTCCACCACCCCAGTTCAGACATGGCCATATGCAAATCAGTCTGACCCTGTGCCTCATGGGAACAGTCCAGCCCGAACTGCCAAGCCATGTCTTCCCTGGACCAGAAACAAGCATCCTGGGACCGGTTTCGGGTTCAAAACCCTCATCAGCCAGGCTATCTTGAATCCAGTGGCAAAGTGAGCAAGGGACCCACGTCTGGGCATACCCTGCCAACTTAGGGCGAACAAAGCGATACCAAAGGGGATGATGGACGGAGCGTTAGAGCAAATCAAACACTCACCCCCAGTCAACTGATCTGGGTTTAATCCATCATCATTCTTTAGCTCACTCCACCACCCCAGTTCAGACATGGCCATATGCAAATCAGTCTGACCCTGTGCCTCATGGGAACAGTCCAGCCCGAACTGCCAAGCCATGTCTTCCCTGGACCAGAAACAAGAATCCTGGGACCGGTTTCGGGTTCAAAACCCTCATCAGCCAGGCTATCTTGAATCCAGTGGCAAAGTGAGCAAGGGACCCACGTCTGGGCATACCCTGCCAACTTAGGGCGAACAAAGCGATACCAAAGGGGATGATGGACGGAGCGTTAGAGCAAATGAAACACTCACCCCCAGTCAACTGATCTGGGTTTAATCCATCATCATTCTTTAGCTCACTCCACCACCCCATGTTCAGACATGGCCATATGCAAATCAGTCTGACCCTGTGCCTCATGGGAACAGTCCAGCCCGAACTGCCAAGCCATGTCTTCCCTGGACCAGAAACAAGCATCCTGGGACCGGTTTCGGGTTCAAAACCCTCATCAGCCAGGCTATCTTGAATCCAGTGGCAAAGTGAGCAAGGGACCCACGTCTGGGCATACCCTGCCAACTTAGGGCGAACAAAGCGATACCAAAGGGGATGATGGACGGAGCGTTAGAGCAAATCAAACACTCACCCCCAGTCAACTGATCTGGGTTTAATCCATCATCATTCTTTAGCTCACTCCACCACCCCAGTTCAGACATGGCCATATGCAAATCAGTCTGACCCTGTGCCTCATGGGAACAGTCCAGCCCGAACTGCCAAGCCATGTCTTCCCTGGACCAGAAACAAGCATCCTGGGACCGGTTTCGGGTTCAAAACCCTCATCAGCCAGGCTATCTTGAATCCAGTGGCAAAGTGAGCAAGGGACCCACGTCTGGGCATACCCTGCAAGCTTAGGGCGAACAAAGCGATACCAAAGGGGATGATGGACGGAGCGTTAGAGCAAATCAAACACTCACCCCCAGTCAACTGATCTGGGTTTAATCCATCATCATTCTTTAGCTCACTCCACCACCCCAGTTCAGACATGGCCATATGCAAATCAGTCTGACCCTGTGCCTCATGGGAACAGTCCAGCCCGAACTGCCAAGCCATGTCTTCCCTGGACCAGAAACAAGAATCCTGGGACCGGTTTCGGGTTCAAAACCCTCATCAGCCAGGCTATCTTGAATCCAGTGGCAAAGTGAGCAAGGGACCCACGTCTAGGCATACCCTGCCAACTTAGGGCGAACAAAGCGATACCAAAGGGGATGATGGACGGAGCGTTAGAGCAAATCAAACACTCACCCCCAGTCAACTGATCTGGGTTTAATCCATCATCATTCTTTAGCTCACTCCACCACCCCAGTTCAGACATGGCCATATGCAAATCAGTCTGACCCTGTGCCTCATGGGAACAGTCCAGCCCGAACTGCCAAGCCATGTCTTCCCTGGACCAGAAACAAGCATCCTGGGAACGGTTTCGGGTTCAAAACCCTCATCAGCCAGGCTATCTTGAATCCAGTGGCAAAGTGAGCAAGGGACCCACGTCTGGGCATACCCTGCCAACTTAGGGCGAACAAAGCGATACCAAAGGGGATGATGGACGGAGCGTTAGAGCAAATCAAACACTCACCCCCAGTCAACTGATCTGGGTTTAATCCATCATCATTCTTTAGCTCACTCCACCACCCCAGTTCAGACATGGCCATATGCAAATCAGTCTGACCCTGTGCCTCATGGGAACAGTCCAGCCCGAACTGCCAAGCCATGTCTTCCCTGGACCAGAAACAAGCATCCTGGGACCGGTTTCGGGTTCAAAACCCTCATCAGCCAGGCTATCTTGAATCCAGTGGCAAAGTGAGCAAGGGACCCACGTCTGGGCATACCCTGCCAACTTAGGGCGAACAAAGCGATACCAAAGGGGATGATGGACGGAGCGTTAGAGCAAATCAAACACTCACCCCCAGTCAACTGATCTGGGTTTAATCCATCATCATTCTTTAGCTCAATCCACCACCCCAGTTCAGACATGGCCATATGCAAATCAGTCTGACCCTGTGCCTCATGGGAACAGTCCAGCCCGAACTGCCAAGCCATGTCTTCCCTGGACCAGAAACAAGAATCCTGGGACCGGTTTCGGGTTCAAAACCCTCATCAGCCAGGCTATCTTGAATCCAGTGGCAAAGTGAGCAAGGGACCCACGTCTGGGCATACCCTGCCAACTTAGGGCGAACAAAGCGATACCAAAGGGGATGATGGACGGAGCGTTAGAGCAAATCAAACACTCACCCCCAGTCAACTGATCTGGGTTTAATCCATCATCATTCTTTAGCTCACTCCACCACCCCAGTTCAGACATGGCCATATGCAAATCAGTCTGACCCTGTGCCTCATGGGAACAGTCCAGCCCGAACTGCCAAGCCATGTCTTCCCTGGACCAGAAACAAGCATCCTGGGACCGGTTTCGGGTTCAAAACCCTCATCAGCCAGGCTATCTTGAATCCAGTGGCAAAGTGAGCAAGGGACCCACGTCTGGGCATACCCTGCCAACTTAGGGCGAACAAAGCGATACCAAAGGGGATGATGGACGGAGCGTTAGAGCAAATCAAACACTCACCCCCAGTCAACTGATCTGGGTTTAATCCATCATCATTCTTTAGCTCACTCCACCACCCCAGTTCAGACATGGCCATATGCAAATCAGTCTGACCCTGTGCCTCATGGGAACAGTCCAGCCCGAACTGCCAAGCCATGTCTTCCCTGGACCAGAAACAAGAATCCTGGGACCGGTTTCGGGTTCAAAACCCTCATCAGCCAGGCTATCTTGAATCCAGTGGCAAAGTGAGCAAGGGACCCACGTCTGGGCATACCCTGCCAACTTAGGGCGAACAAGCGATACCAAAGGGGATGATGGACGGAGCGTTAGAGCAATCAAACACTCACCCCCAGTCAACTGATCTGGGTTTAATCCATCATCATTCTTTAGCTCACTCCACCACCCCAGTTCAGACATGGCCATATGCAAATCAGTCTGACCCTGTGCCTCATGGGAACAGTCCAGCCCGAACTGCCAAGCCATGTCTTCCCTGGACCAGAAACAAGAATCCTGGGACCGGTTTCGGGTTCAAAACCCTCATCAGCCAGGCTATCTTGAATCCAGTGGCAAAGTGAGCAAGGGACCCACGTCTGGGCATACCCTGCCAACTTAGGGCGAACAAAGCGATACCAAAGGGGATGATGGACGGAGCGTTAGAGCAAATCAAACACTCACCCCCAGTCAACTGATCTGGGTTTAATCCATCATCATTCTTTAGCTCACTCCACCACCCAGTTCAGACATGGCCATATGCAAATCAGTCTGACCCTGTGCCTCATGGGAACAGTCCAGCCCGAACTGCCAAGCCATGTCTTCCTGGACCAGAAACAAGCATCCTGGGACCGGTTTCGGGTTCAAAACCCTCATCAGCCAGGCTATCTTGAATCCAGTGGCAAAGTGAGCAAGGGACCCACGTCTAGGCATACCCTGCCAACTTAGGGCGAACAAGCGTACCAAAGGGGATGATGGACGGAGCGTTAGAGCAAATCAAACACTCACCCCCAGTCAACTGATCTGGGTTTAATCCATCATCATTCTTTAGCTCACTCCACCACCCCAGTTCAGACATGGCCATATGCAAATCAGTCTGACCCTGTGCCTCATGGGAACAGTCCAGCCCGAACTGCCAAGCCATGTCTTCCCTGGACCAGAAACAAGCATCCTGGGACCGGCTTCGGGTTCAAAACCCTCATCAGCCAGGCTATCTTGAATCCAGTGGCAAAGTGAGCAAGGGACCCACGTCTGGGCATACCCTGCCAACTTAGGGTGAACAAGCTGATACCAAAGGGGATGATGGACGGAGCGTTAGAGCAAATCAAACACTCACCCCCAGTCAACTGATCTGGGTTTAATCCATCATCATTCTTTAGCTCAATCCACCACCCCAGTTCAGACATGGCCATATGCAAATCAGTCTGACCCTGTGCCTCATGGGAACAGTCCAGCCCGAACTGCCAAGCCATGTCTTCCCTGGACCAGAAACAAGAATCCTGGGACCGGTTTCGGGTTCAAAACCCTCATCAGCCAGGCTATCTTGAATCCAGTGGCAAAGTGAGCAAGGGACCCACGTCTGGGCATACCCTGCCAACTTAGGGCGAATAAAGCGATACCAAAGGGGATGATGGACGGAGCGTTAGAGCAAATGAAACACTCACCCCCAGTCAACTGATCTGGGTTTAATCCATCATCATTCTTTAGCTCACTCCACCACCCCATGTTCAGACATGGCCATATGCAAATCAGTCTGACCCTGTGCCTCATGGGAACAGTCCAGCCCGAACTGCCAAGCCATGTCTTCCCTGGACCAGAAACAAGCATCCTGGGACCGGTTTCGGGTTCAAAACCCTCATCAGCCAGGCTATCTTGAATCCAGTGGCAAAGTGAGCAAGGGACCCACGTCTGGGCATACCCTGCCAACTTAGGGCGAACAAAGCGATACCAAAGGGGATGATGGACGGAGCGTTAGAGCAAATCAAACACTCACCCCCAGTCAACTGATCTGGGTTTAATCCATCATCATTCTTTAGCTCACTCCACCACCCCAGTTCAGACATGGCCATATGCAAATCAGTCTGACCCTGTGCCTCATGGGAACAGTCCAGCCGAACTGCCAAGCCATGTCTTCCCTGGACCAGAAACAAGCATCCTGGGACCGGTTTCGGGTTCAAAACCCTCATCAGCCAGGCTATCTTGAATCCAGTGGCAAAGTGAGCAAGGGACCCACGTCTGGGCATACCCTGCCAACTTAGGGCGAACAAGCGATACCAAAGGGGATGATGGACGGAGCATTAGAGCAAATCAAACACTCACCCCAGTCAACTGATCTGGGTTTAATCCATCATCATTCTTTAGCTCACTACACCACCCCAGTTCAGACATGGCCATATGCAAATCAGTCTGACCCTGTGCCTCATGGGAACAGTCCAGCCCAAACTGCCAAGCCATGTCTTCCCTGGACCAGAAACAGGCATCCTGGGACCGGTTTCGGGTTCAAAACCCTCATCAGCCAGGCTATCTTGAATCCAGTGGCAAAGTGAGCAAGGGACCCACGTCTGGGCATACCCTGCCAACTTAGGGCGAACAAAGCGATACCAAAGGGGATGATGGACGGAGCGTTAGAGCAAATCAAACACTCACCCCAGTCAACTGATCTGGGTTTAATCCATCATCATTCTTTAGCTCACTCCACCACCCCAGTTCAGACATGGCCATATGCAAATCAGTCTGACCCTGTGCCTCATGGGAACAGTCCAGCCCAAACTGCCAAGCCATGTCTTCCCTGGACCAGAAACAAGCATCCTGGGACCGGTTTCGGGTTCAAAACCCTCATCAGCCAGGCTATCTTGAATCCAGTGGCAAAGTGAGCAAGTGACCCACGACTGGGCATACCCTGCCAACTTAGGGCGAACAAAGCGATACCAAAGGGGATGATGGACGGAGCGTTAGAGCAAATCAAACACTCACCCCCAGTCAACTGATCTGGGTTTAATCCATCATCATTCTTTAGCTCACTCCACCACCCCATTTCAGACATGGCCATATGCAAATCAGTCTGACCCTGTGCCTCATGGGAACAGTCCAGCCCGAACTGCCAAGCCATGTCTTCCCTGGACCAGAAATAAGCATCCTGGGACCGGTTTCGGGTTCAAAACCCTCATCAGCCAGGCTATCTTGAATCCAGTGGCAAAGTGAGCAAGGGACCCACGTATGGGCATACCCTGCCAACTTAGGGCGAACAAAGCGATACCAAAGGGGATGATGGACGGAGCGTTAGAGCAAATCAAGCACTCACCCCCAGTCAACTGATCTGGGTTTAATCCATCATCATTCTTTAGCTCACTCCACCACCCCAGTTCAGACATGGCCATATGCAAATCAGTCTGACCCTGTGCCTCATGGGAACAGTCCAGCCCGAACTGCCAAGCCATGTCTTCCCTGGACCAGAAACAAGCATCCTGGGACCGGTTTCGGGTTCAAAACCCTCATCAGCCAGGCTATCTTGAATCCAGTGGCAAAGTGAGCAAGGGACCCACGTCTGGGCATACCCTGCCAACTTAGGGCGAACAAAGCGATACCAAAGGGGATGATGGGGAAACCGGTCCCAGGATGCTTGTTTCCGGTCCAGGGAAGACATGGCTTGGCAGTTCGGGCTGGACTGTTCCCATGAGGCACAGGGTCAGACTGATTTGCATATGGCCATGTCTGAACTGGGGTGATGGAGTGAGCTAAAGAATGATGATGGATTAAACCCAGATCAGTTGACTGGAGGTGAGTGTTTGATAAGCTCAAGCGCTCCGTCCATCATCCCCTTTGGTATCGCTTTGTTCGCCCTAAGTTGGCAGGGTATGCCCAGACGTGGGTCCCTTGCTCACTTTGCCACTGGATTCAAGCTAGCCTGGCTGATGACGGCTGAATAGCCAGAAACCAGTCCCAGGATGCTTGTTTCCGGTCCAGGGAAGACATGGCTTGGCAGTTCGGGCTGGACTGTTCCCATGAGGCACAGGGTCAGACTGATTTGCATATGGCCATGTCTGAACTGGGGTGGTGGAGTGAGCTAAAGAATGATGATGGATTAAACCCAGATCAGTTGACTGGGGGTGAGTGTTTGATAAGCTCAAGCGCTCCGTCCATCATCCCCTTTGGTATCGCTATGTTCGCCCTAAGTTGGCAGGGTATGCCCAGACGTGGGTCCCTTGCTCACTTTGCCACTGGATTCAAGCTAGCCTGGCTGATGACGGCTGAATAGCCAGAAACCGGTCCCAGGATGCTTGTTTCCGGTCCAGGGAAGACATGGCTTGGCAGTTTGGGCTGGACTGTTCCCATGAGGCACAGGGTCAGACTGATTTGCATATGGCCATGTCTGAACTGGGGTGGTGGAGTGAGCTAAAGAATGATGATGGATTAAACCCAGATCAGTTGACTGGGGTGAGTGTTTGATAAGCTCAAGCGCTCCGTCCATCATCCCCTTTGGTATCGCTTTGTTCGCCCTAAGTTGGCAGGGTATGCCCAGACGTGGGTCCCTTGCTCACTTTGCCACTGGATTCAAGCTAGCCTGGCTGATGACGGCTGAATAGCCAGAAACCGGTCCCAGGATGCTTGTTTCCGGTCCAGGGAAGACATGGCTTGGCAGTTTGGGCTGGACTGTTCCCATGAGGCACAGGGTCAGACTGATTTGCATATGGCCATGTCTGAACTGGGGTGGTGGAGTGAGCTAAAGAATGATGATGGATTAAACCCAGATCAGTTGACTGGGGGTGAGTGTTTGATAAGCTCAAGCGCTCCATCCATCATCCCCTTTGGTATCGCTTTGTTCGCCCTAAGTTGGCAGGGTATGCCCAGACGTGGGTCCCTTGCTCACTTTGCCACTGGATTCAAGCTAGCCTGGCTGATGACGGCTGAAGAGCCAGAAACCGGTCCCAGGATGCTTGTTTCTGGTCCAGGGAAGACATGGCTTGGCAGTTCGGGCTGGACTGTTCCCATGAGGCACAGGGTCAGACTGATTTGCATATGGCCATGTCTGAACTGGGGTGGTGGAGTGAGCTAAAGAATGATGATGGATTAAACCCAGATCAGTTGACTGGGGTGAGTGTTTGATAAGCTCAAGCGCTCCGTCCATCATCCCCTTTGGTATCGCTTTTCGCCCTAAGTTGGCAGGGTATGCCCAGACGTGGGTCCCTTGCTCACTTTGCCACTGGATTCAAGCTAGCCTGGCTGATGACGGCTGAATAGCCAGAAACCGGTCCCAGGATGCTTGTTTCCGGTCCAGGGAAGACATGGCTTGGCAGTTCGGGCTGAACTGTTCCCATGAGGCACAGGGTCAGACTGATTTTCATATGGCCATGTCTGAACTGGGGTGGTGGAGTCAGCTAAAGAATGATGATGGATTAAACCCAGGTCAGTTGACTGCGGGTGAGTGTTTGATAAGCTCAAGCGCTCCGTCCATCATCCCCTTTGGTATCGCTTTGTTCGCCCTAAGTTGGCAGGGTATGCCCAGACGTGGGTCCCTTGCTCACTTTGCCACTGGATTCAAGCTAGCCTGGCTGATGACGGCTGAATAGCCAGAAACCGGTCCCAGGATGCTTGTTTCCGGTCCAGGGAAGACATGGCTTGGCAGTTCGGGCTGGACTGTTCCCATGAGGCACAGGGTCAGACTGATTTGCATATGGTCATGTCTGAACTGGGGTGGTGGAGTCAGCTAAAGAATGATGATGGATTAAACCCAGATCAGTTGACTGGGGGTGAGTGTTTGATAAGCTCAAGCGCTCCGTCCATCATCCCCTTTGGTATCGCTTTGTTCGCCCTAAGTTGGCAGGGTATGCCCAGACGTGGGTCCCTTGCTCACTTTGCCACTGGATTCAAGCTAGCCTGGCTGATGACGGCTGAATAGCCAGAAACCGGTCCCAGGATGCTTGTTTCCGGTCCAGGGAAGACATGGCTTGGCAGTTCGGGCTGGACTGTTCCCATGAGGCACAGGGTCAGACTGATTTGCATATGGCCATGTCTGAACTGGGGTGGTGGAGTGAGCTAAAGAATGATGATGGATTAAACCCAGATCAGTTGACTGGGGGTGAGTGTTTGATAAGCTCAAGCGCTCCGTCCATCATCCCCTTTGGTATCGCTTTGTTCGCCCTAAGTTGGCAGGGTATGCCCAGACGTGGGTCCCTTGCTCACTTTGCCACTGGATTCAAGCTAGCCTGGCTGATGACGGCTGAATAGCCAGAAACCGGTCCCAGGATGCTTGTTTCCGGTCCAGGGAAGACATGGCTTGGCAGTTCGGGCTGGACTGTTCCCATGAGGCACAGGGTCAGACTGATTTGCATATGGCCATGTCTGAACTGGGGTGGTGGAGTGAGCTAAAGAATGATGATGGATTAAACCCAGATCAGTTGACTGGGGGTGAGTGTTTGATAAGCTCAAGCGCTCCGTCCATCATCCCCTTTGGTATCGCTTTGTTCGCCCTAAGTTGGCAGGGTATGCCCAGACGTGGGTCCCTTGCTCACTTTGCCACTGGATTCAAGCTAGCCTGGCTGATGACGGCTGAATAGCCAGAAACCGGTTTCAGGATGCTTGTTTCCGGTCCAGGGAAGACATGGCTTGGCAGTTCGGGCTGGACTGTTCCCATGAGGCACAGGGTCAGACTGATTTGCATATGGCCATGTCTGAACTGGGGTGGTGGAGTGAGCTAAAGAATGATGATGGATTAAACCCAGATCAGTTGACTGGGGGTGATCGTTTGATAAGCTCAAGCGCTCCGTCCATCATCCCCTTTGGTATCGCTTTGTTCGCCCTAAGTTGGCAGGGTATGCCCAGACGTGGGTCCCTTGCTCACTTTGCCACTGGATTCAAGCTAGCCTGGCTGATGATGGCTGAATAGCCAGAAACCGGTCCCAGGATGCTTGTTTCCGGTCCAGGGAAGACATGGCTTGGCAGTTCGGGCTGGACTGTTCCCATGAGGCACAGGGTCAGACTGATTTGCATATGGCCATGTCTGAACTGGGGTGATGGAGTGAGCTAAAGAATGATGATGGATTAAACCCAGATCAGTTGACTGGGGGTGAGTGTTTGATAAGCTCAAGCGCTCCGTCCATCATCCCCTTTGGTATCGCTTTGTTCGCCCTAAGTTGGCAGGGTATGCCCAGACGTGGGTCCCTTGCTCACTTTGCCACTGGATTCAAGCTAGCCTGGCTGATGACGGCTGAATAGCCAGAAACCAGTCCCAGGATGCTTGTTTCCGGTCCAGGGAAGACATGGCTTGGCAGTTCGGGCTGGACTGTTCCCATGAGGCACAGGGTCAGACTGATTTGCATATGGCCATGTCTGAACTGGGGTGGTGGAGTGAGCTAAAGAATGATGATGGATTAAACCCAGATCAGTTGACTGGGGGTGAGTGTTTGATAAGCTCAAGCGCTCCGTCCATCATCCCCTTTGGTATCGCTTTGTTCGCCCTAAGTTGGCAGGGTATGCCCAGACGTGGGTCCCTTGCTCACTTTGCCACTGGATTCAAGCTAGCCTGGCTGACGACGGCTGAATAGCCAGAAACCGGTCCCAGGATGCTTGTTTCCGGTCCAGGGAAGACATGGCTTGGCAGTTCAGGCTGGACTGTTCCCATGAGGCACAGGGTCAGACTGATTTGCATATGGCCATGTCTGAACTGGGGTGGTGGAGTGAGCTAAAGAATGATGATGGATTAAACCCAGATCAGTTGACTGGGGGTGAGTGTTTGATAAGCTCAAGCGCTCCGTCCATCATCCCCTTTGGTATCGCTTAATTACATTGGCCAGGTTCCTTTGAGGGACCCCCCCAGTTTTTTCATCCCACTTAAAGCCCTGGGTACCTAATTGCTCGTTAGCAATGTGACATGGCTAAAGGGCAAATTTAATCTGTACCGATGTTGTATTTCCGAGGACATGTCCTCTGGTACTGACTTGTTGCTCATCCGATTCAGTTAATGCTTGGACATTATTGTCTTTTCGATGTGTATCTGACTACTCTGCCGCCACTTCATGCTTTGTGTTGTGCTTTTTGTGCTTGCCTCCTGTGGTTTTGTGAGGTTTGACAGAGTTTCCATGCATGTGTTGTGTTGACCCGAGTTTTTCTGCTTTGAGGCAATGGGACTTGCACATTGGCTTTTTGTGGTCTCGTTCTTGTATTCTGCTTTTCAGTTGCATGTTCCTTCATCAATGACACTGTGACTCATGTGGCCTCTGGATGGATTTCTCTGTAAGTGCACGGCCTAGAAACTTATGGGGGTTTCCAGAGTTGGCTAAGAAGTGCGGGATGTGGGGCTCAATTGGCTCCATGCTGTTTGTGAGGGGAGACAGAGGGCCTTGTGGGAGTTGTGGTCTTGCTGTCAGGGCTCAACATCCCCCTCCCCAGTGAGATGGCTAGCTACCTGTTGGGAGGCACTGTCGACGGTGTTAGCTGCCACATGGCTGTGGGGTGGGGAGGGTGAGTCATGCTGTTTGGTAGGGAGGCCAGGGTGCATGAGCTGACCACCTACCTGTGAGGTTGAACTGATTAAGGAAATGCTGTCCTTGTGACTCATTCAGATTATAAGCGTGCATTCCACATGCGTTTGATGTGGGCGGGTGATTGGAGCTCACTTGTTGTTCACAACGGTGTATTGTAGTGTGATATGATCATTTTGTTGGTACTTACCAGCCGCCAGTCCCCACTCGATTCATGTGAGACTCTCTGATGCATTATGGCAGGCACATTCTCCTCCCATTCGGTGAAGGTTGGTGGTGGAATGGGAGGGCTGCCACCAGTTTTCTGAGCCGCCGCATGGTTCCTCTGGGCCTGTAGCTTGAGCCGGCCCTTGGGGTCGCACCACCGCTTCCTGATGTCACGCACAGTGCGTAGGGTGGTCCCTATGGCATTGACTTTGCTGTGTATCCTTGCCCGCATCTGATTCTTGCTCGCAGGTGGGGTGTGTTGGACCAGGTGCCCGAACAAATGTTGTTCTGCCCTGATTGTCTCGTCTACCATCACTTTCAACTCTGAGTCGGTAAAGTTGGGTATTTTCTTGGGGGGCATGGTGCAAATGAATGAGGGGTGCAGGGTGCAAGGTAATGTTAGAGATATGTGTAGTGTGTGAGGTGTGTGGGTGGAAGTGGTGTTGTGTGGAGATAGGTGGGTGTGATGTTGTGCAGTCTGAGTCAATGGTGTCCTGTCTTTCTGTCTCGGCTTGTGGTGTGCAAAGGCTGCTGGTCCAGGTAGGGGTTGGTTTTCTACTGTGGTATGTGGGTGTGTCCACATGAGTGATGACCTCCAGATGTCTCTTCCATGCTGCGCATGGCTTTCCCTACCAGGAGCAAGTTGGGATGTATCATTGTGGCGTGTGTGTTGTGATTGTTAGCGGCAGGGGGTACAGGCACACTTCGGGCGTTGTTGTGAAGTTGGTTCCGTCCGCCATTCATTTGGCCTATGTGCGTGCGCGGCGGTCGGACGCAGTGCTCGGTCCGCCAGCTCCGCATTCTCCTCGTATTTGGCCGTGCAGTCATGCCTCGGCAGGAGCGGCCTTTTCAAACCTTTGCACAGCTTTCCCCGTCCGACGCGGTCGGATGTGCAGCTTTTCCAACCATGGTGGACGGTCTTTTGTGGCATCCTTCCGGCGCGGTCTGATTGTGCGTACATTGCATCGTAACTTGTCCGACGGAAATGCCGCGGGTCATGCGGGGGATTCTTCCCGATTCCATGGCGGTCAGAGGGCTTTTCCGTCCGTCATCGTAATGAGCCCCTTAGCCAACAGCCAAATCAACTTCTGGTTACAGGGCTATATTTTTCAAACACTTTAACAGCGCTCTTTTCAAAATTTGAAATACATTTTGTGGAAGGGTACAACAACATAATTACAAATAGCGCTGCGATAACTTTTTATCTTGTGGTGTTGCATCGACTTTAATGATCTTTTCTTTGTTACTGCTTTTTAAGCAGTTAAAGTCTTAAATCGAAATGCAGACCCAAGAGAGAGAAATATTTTTGTTTTTCTCACATCTCCGACTGTCAGCTGGCTGGATTCCATGTCGTTTTGTATGGTCTGCCACCCTTCCCTGCTTTTTGTTTTCCACTCCGCTTTGCTGAAGTGCCTCTGTGGTTCCACTGTGGTGAACCCGTCTCTGCGCGCATTCTTCAGGTAAAGGCGATTTCTCAGGCACCAAAAAATACAGAAAGACTTTACTTTCTAAGTTTCTCTATGATTTCGAATTGGAATACATTATTAATGTTTGCGCAACATACATAGAAAGCTCGAAGAAGTAAGCGAAGTCTACATTCGAAAATTGCCTTTACAATGAGTTTACCCTTTAGTCTGCCTGCATTTTAAGTCTGCTTGAGCGCAAGAATAAAAGGCACAAATAGGTGATATGAGAAACCAAAACACGGAACGCTCTGATAAATTCATCATATTCTTGTACTGAAAGCTTTTACACAAACAAGAAGAGACCAACATAACATAAAGTAGAAATACCCATTCCAAAGTTGCAGAAGGAATTCACTTTTTGTTCTCACAATCGCAGTTATGAGGTAAAGCCTATAATATTGGAAGTTATGAATTTGTTGTAGAAAGCATTTTTGGAGAATATTTTAAAAATACAGGCACAAATGAGTGGCCTAGGAGTCGAACCATTTTAAATGAGGGGGGAGAAGTGGCCTAACTGGACCTGATGTACGAAGCACATTTAATGTCGTAAGGCCCGTAATTCGCTGTATCACAGGGTTTGGGACTGCACAATGGCTATTTGTTCTGTACTAAACAGGTAACAGGCTAACAAACTACAAAATCGATTTCGAAACCATAATAAATTGCTATGTGGAAGGGGCGTGATTAGAGTGTCCCTTCCAAATTGCAATTTGTTAAGGGGTGTACCAATGCTTTGCGACCATAATCCAATTTGGGGTGGTAACATACTTCTCCTTTGTGATTGTAAAAAAAAAAAAAGATTGTTGAGATGTAGGCTGTCAAACAAACTGAAAAAAATAACAGAATTTTCTTTTTAAATGCAGACTCGGTTCCTTCAGGAAAACCGTCTGCTTTTAAAACAAAACGTGTTCTTTATTTAAATGCTATCACAGACATGGAACCTATTGATCCCCACAGGCCACCATCCCTGTAATGGCATCCATTCATAGTGAGTCATAATTCATGACCTAACCGATGAGGTAGGTCGGATTGCACCCGAATATGATTTGGAATTACGTGTACCAACCTATTTTAAAATGGGTCCTGTACCAACCTATTATTAAATGGGTCGGGTGTCAAAATTCTTTTCCATTACCAATGGAAATTTTGTACATCAGGTCTCAGGTTTAAATTCTGGCCTCTGTACAACATCCCGTGATTCTGAGAAAATCACATAACCTCCATGTGCCTAATTAAAAAAGTGTAATGTCTGGTGTTCATGTAAAGTGCTCATTTGCCCTTGGGCCACGTTTATGTTACATTAAAAAAACCAAAAAACATAATTTAGCTTTAACACTACGTTAAAAAGCTATTAGAGATGTCTGAGATTATTTTAGGTCTAGCTAGAGACTACTTAAGCGTTTGATGGGGAGCTATGCCATTAATACAGAGAGCGGGGAAATCGTTCAGCCTCCCTCAGCAAATTGATGTTGGGATTGTTATTTAGGGCAAGATCAACACAGATTACAGGCACTGGTTATGCAAATTGTCTTTCATGACATAAATAGTATTGCTAATGCATTATTTCAAGTGTAAAGTATTTGGATGAATCCACCTGAGCAGGGGAACACTTGAGTGAGTGAGAATGCTACCACAATGAGGAAGCTGCAGCACCAAAATTAAAGCACTTCTTCTGTCCATAGTGCATGTCCTATCGAAGGTTGTTATGTAAATGACAATAAAGCTCACACCCGATGTCATTAAAGACCGAATGTTTAATCAATTTTTCAATAGTGATGAATCCTATCTATTGCCAAATAGCTTGTTTATTTTATGATACATAGACCATATTTACATGATCATTTTTATGTACATGTATTCAGAATCAACTACAAGACATTGATTATTGAATATTTGCATAAGATATACAGAAACCATAGTGCCCTGTGGGATGCATGATCACACACTGCAGGTGAAGTGAACAAAAAGCCAAAAACAGCCTGACAAAGTGATCAACGATAGACATAGAAAGTTCAACAAACAATGCATAGGGTAATATAATTGAGCCTGTATGGATTGAAAAAATTGAAAAAGTTCAATGCTCCTACGTAACCATTACAATTACACAGGGTCTTTTCGCCATAAATTGTCGATGGCATTTCAACCCTTGATGGAGTTCCAGGGTTACCATAACTATGAAAGGGAATTCTAGAGCACAAAGTAAATCATAGGGTTATAAAATATACATATACATCAGATTACATATAGAGATTGAATCCTCTGCAGCAAAAATTATATACCCAATATGTAGCATAAACGCTACCTGAAAAACAATTTAAAAGGATGGTTAGGAAAAGGGGGGGATTTGAAATTAGTGCTAAATTGAGAAGTGAACACTCCCAAGTGACTTATGAAGCAATAGAATGTCTATTATAGACGGGAGGTTGATCTGTGAAAAATACATGGTAGGTGGCAAACCTATACATTAAATACAGGTTGTGAGCATCCACTAGTACGATGATTAATGGAGTGGGTACATAACCTGCCTTGCCATAATTACATGAACTCCATGATAGTGGTGTGCTGGCGGCTGCCCAGAAACAGAAAATAAATTAAAGGATCCCCTGGTGGAAATTTGAGCCCCTGCTAGTGTTAACAGGGCCCGGGGGTCAGCAGTACCACATGAAAAAAATGTATGTATGTGTGCCTTTTTGGATCCTGAGTGGGTGGAAAATGGTTTAGAAATATAGGGAAGGACACTCTTGCTAGAGAGTGAAGGAAGTGACCCGATTCGGGTCACCCGGGTCACACAAGACCACCTCTCAGCCTTCCATACCAAATGAAGAGTCAGTGAGATAGTAGAGAATACAAACCAATATCTGTTTATTCAGAGTACGCTCAGAGCGGAGCCCTGTCTGCCCAGTCTCTAGGGAGTGCTGCAGAGGGATTGACATCAGCAAGCATAACGATACATTATGTACACTTCGAAACCAATGAAAGCACGCCCACAATGGAATTTTCCAAGCAGATACAACAGAACAGTGAAATACAAAAAATAAGTTTTGATTCTGCAGCTGGGCACACACTATCTAACATTCAAGGTCATTCTGCCCGTGCCCAGCACTAGATAAGTGGGAGAGGGCCTACATCTAGAGGAAAGGTATGCGCTAATAAGAACAGTGTATTCATTAGTGTAGCAAAACTCAGCTCTGAAGAAACATAACCTAGAGAAGGCCGTTTCTCTGAAGTAGCAATTTCAAAGCGGCTTCCAAATTATGACCAAGGCAGAATCTAGTTTGCTACACAGAGAGAAAATTATTTCCTTAGATAAAAGCTGAGACCCATATTTTCAAACATTTTGCACTGAGTTTGCATCACAAAAGTGATGCAAACCTGCACAAAATATATCTTTGGAATTTACTTTCCAGCACAAAATGTGATTTGCACTGGAAAATTACCTCAGAGTAATGCAAAATAGCTCAAAGGTGCTGCTTTGTGTTTCTGTGCATCAAGTGGGTGTTCAAGGGGTGATACATGCGTGTTCCCATGCAGCCACCCACGTTTTTAACACAAAACCCTATCTAATAACAATGGGAGACTGGATTTTGCACCAAAAAATGACATCACTTTTACGCAAAAGGAACAAATTATGGACGGAATGCTGAACAATGCAAACATTCACCCCCAGTCACAAAGATCTGGGTTTAATCCATCGTTATTTTTCTCACCACGCCACCCCAGTTTGGACCTAGCCATATGCAAATCAGTCTTGACCCTGTTCCTCATGGGAACAGTCCAGCCCAAACTGCCAAGCCAGGTCCTCCCTGGACTAGAAACAAACATCCTGGGACCGGTTTCGGGGCATCACCTCTCATCAGCCAGGCTATTTTGAATCCAGTGGTGCAGTGAACACAGGACCCACGTCTGGGCATACCCTTCCCACTTAAGGCGACAAAAGCAAAAGGAACAAATGATGGACAGAATGCTGAACAATGCAAACAATCACGCCCAGTCACAAAGATCTGGGTTTAATCCATTGTTCTTTTTCTCACCATGCCACCCCAGTTTGGAACCAGCCATTTGCAAATCAGTCTTGGCCTTGTTCCTCATGGGAACAGTCCAGCCCAAACTGCCAAGCCAGGTCCTCCCTGGACTGGAAACAAGCATCCTGAGACCGATTTTGGGGAATTAACCCTCATCAGCCAGGCTAGCTTGAATCCAGTGGTTCAGTGAGCACGGGACCCATGTGTGGGCAACCCTTCTTACTTAAAGCGACAAAAGCAAAAGGAACAAATGATGGACGGGCTGGACTGTTCTCATAAGGAACATGGTCAAGACTGATTTGCATATGGCTGAGTCCATCTGGGTTGGCATAGTGAGCAAAAGAACAATGGGTTCAACCCAGATCTTTTAACTAGGGGTGAATGTTTGATTCATTCATTATTCCGGCCATCATTTGTTGCTGCAGCACTGTATGCCCTTAGTGGGATGGGTATGCCCAGACATGGGTCCCTTGTTCGCTGTGCCACTGGATTCAAGCTAGCCTGGCTGATGAGGGGTGTTACCCCGAAACCGGTCCTAGGATGCATGTTTCCAGTCCAGGGAGGACCCAGCTTGGTAGTTTGGGCTGGACTGTTCCCATGAGGAACAGGGTCAAGACTGATTTGCATATGGCTGGGTCAAAACTGGGGTGGCGTAGTGAGCAAAAGAACAATGGATTAAACCCAGATTTTTTGACTGGGGTTGAATGTTTGATTCATTCAGCTTTCCGTCCATCATTTGTTGACGCAGCACATCACTTTTAGGCAGGCATAAAAAGGATAGTGAGCAAAGGAGAGATGGATTGAACCCAGATCTTTTGACTGGGGGGGAATGTTTGATTCATTCAGCATTCCGTCCATTATTTGTTGCCACAGCTCTTTACGCCCTATGTGGGATGGGTATGCCCAGACGTGGGCCCCTTGCTCACTGTGCCACTGGATTTAAGCTAGCCTGGCTGATAAGGGGTGTTACCGCAAAAACGTTCCCAGGATGCTTGTTTCCGGTCGAGGGAGGACCCAGCTTGGCAGTTCGGGTTGGAGTGTTCCCATGAGGAACAGAGTCAAGACTGATTTGCACATGGCTGGGTCAAAACTGGGGTGGCGTAGTGAGCAAAAGAACAATGGATTAAACCCAGATCTTTTGACTGGGGGTGAATGTTTGATTCATTCAGCATTCCCTCCCATCATTTGTTGACGCAGCACATCACTTTTAGGCAGGCATAAAAAGGAGAAATGTTTATATTTACCCTACCTTTTCCTACTTTGTATGTGTGCTGTACTGTACAGAAGTGGAAAAAGTTTTAACTAGGTACAAAACTTATACTGGAAATGACACAGACCTCTTTGCCCAATGATGCAAAGGCGTGCATGTGTGCTTAGCACTTTGCAGCCTGTTTGTGCGCCAGCACTAGGGAGAGAGCAGGATTTTCACTGCTCTCTCTGTTTCACGCAACGCGGTACAGCAACTTTGGTTGCTGCCTTGCTTTGTCTCAGTCTGTTGTAAATCTGGACCTGAGTTCTGTTTGAAAGCTGTTCTTTTGATAAGGTTGTCCAAGAAAGGTCAATTGAACATAGACATTTTTGGGGAATTGTCTGTTTGGTTGCAGTCTTTTTTCTTTAGAATGGGCTTAATATGGGGACTGTTAGGACTTTGAGGAAAACTCACTCCAACATGTAGTTAGTAATAGCTTTTCTCAGAATCGCAGTTGGGCCATTAAGGAAGATGTATGCGCACTGGAAAACCAGTAGTGCAACAAGAGGTTGGCACGATAAATATAAGAAAGGGAGATAAAAGAGAGAGGTTGTGGTTGCCGGTTGGAAAGACAAGCCATAGGCAACATGGGTTTCATTGTATTCCCCTTTTGAATTTTAAGAAAATGTAACTTTGTCGGTATTTGGCTTTTTGAGATCAACTGATCTGCCAGTTGATCATATTATTATTGAGAGTGGGGGTACACTGGAAGTTGTGTATTCAGCTTCCGGAGCTCAGAAATGATTTTATGAACTACATGTTGGTGTAGCTACATAGATGGGTAAGTAGCTTCCATAATGTGGCAGTTGAGGAAACCTTTCTACTTTATTGGTGGTGGCTTTATATATTCTTCAATGCTGTTTTCAGACAGAAGCTCGCCATTATGTTTGTTCATTTACTTTCAGTGTCTTCCATGGTTATTTTATTTTATTTTAAGTGACGTAAAGTTAGGTGTTAGCAACTTGTCTTCCAACAGTGCTGTGTGGTTGAGAATAGTTGGTATGGCATATTGTGGTCAATGATAGTCATCAGTTATTTTATAATTTATTTACTTGTAACTCGCATCAGTCACTGAAAAGCATTAAATGTTAAATGTTGAGCCTTAAGTCAAAAAACAATATTTAAAAAGAAAACTTATTAAAGATTTCCTGAGGTATTGTGGCTAGGAATTTATTCGCTCCTAGAGAGGAAGTGCATTCCATATGGGAGGCCCCAAAAACTCTGAACAATCTCCCATCTCAATGGGCTTTGCTTCTGTATGGGATTGTCTGTTGGGCCTGAGATCTAGCTCTTATACTGCATGCCTGAATTTAAAGTGTAATAAGATTCGATAGAAATAAGGGGCCAGTACAAATCATAGGCATTGCACCTTGTATTGCATTCTTTATTTAATCGGTAATCAGTGTCTTCTGGGCTTCAATTGTTTCATTGCAGATAAGTAAACTGCATATTTTGAATGTGTAGCAACAATTTTCTTTTTCATGTCAACCAAGATACACTGTGCAGGAAAAAGCCTCTTTTTGTGGTCATCCGCAGTTTTTCTTTAGACCGATACTTCCAGTTGTATTTCCCTGTGCCATGGAACTCTGTTAACCAGGACCCAGTGCAGTGCATAAAACCCTAAAAGCTATTTACATTGTAGCAAGGCTAGCTGTTACATAGGAAAACACTTGGATGCAATATTACATTTAATAATGCTATCTCTGGGTAGGAAACACCTAGAAGTTCCATTCTGTGTAATGTTTTCTAAAACCTCAATTCACTGATGAAGTCGTATATTTATTAAACATCAAGGAAAAGGCACTTTTAGAAAGTTAACTTGTCCCTGCCTGAGTGCTTAGTCTAAATGAGGTGTCAAAACTACTCCTGAGCAGGAGACAGTGGTCTGGATGGGGGAGCAGTTACTGTTTCTCTGGCAGGAGGACCATTCAGGCAGTGCCCGGGAACTTGATTAACATCAAAGAGGCCTCCCCATCATAATCAAATGTTAGCTGACACCTGGGTATGCCCCTTTGTTCCCCTACTCAGGCTGGGTCCAATCACAATGTGGATGGAGATACCCGCAGAACTGCTTCGAGGCGAACATAGACTCCTCTAGGGTGGGCACACAACCTCTGTAAAAGGGGATAAGGGTTTCACCATCTTGGATTTAGGCATAGAGTGGCACTCTGGGATTGTCTATAGTAGGTCCCACATGAACTGCTGCAAACGTAGGTAGGGTCACCCATGGGAACTTTTTCCCTAATAATTAGCAAGGGGCCAGGAGTCACTCCCACCCACAGGCTAGTGTCAGGCAAAAATGTGGCACCCAAGGGCATCATATTCGGAACTCTCTGGACCTGTGCAGGAACAGAAGAAGGACTGCGTCTGCTGTTTGAGACCTGTGAGGAGACCTGAAGGACTGGAGCTGCTCTCACTTGTACTGAGGATTAGAAGTGGGCTATGAGGGTCTGTGGACAGACCTCCTGTTAAACTACAGAGACACAACAACCTGCAAGAAGCCTTTTCCTGGAAAAGCCCAGCTGTTCAGTTCCAACTAAACCTGTCCTGGAGCCTGATGTTGGCTTCTGCTGGAGTGATGCTGACCCACAAGTACCTCTTCCTGAAGTGACTTTTGTAGTGAGTGCATCGACAACAAATGCAAACACTGTTTGGTTTCTCTGAAGAAATACTGTTAAACATTCTAATCTCTTCTTCAAAAATATCAACACTAATACAAGTGTTCTATTCAGGTAGACATGCAGGTGCCAAATCCTCCTTTTTCCTACACTTCTCTTCAGGACCAAAGAAACAAAACTGTACATCATCACAAACCTTTTCTACCTCTGTCACAGTACCATGCAAAAGAGCTCTATAATTTCTCAAAAACATAGAGCAGGAGTTTTTACATAGTAAAGCCTCCTAACTAAAGTTCATATTTTTCAGTGGTGTACACCTAACATTCAGAAATGATGAAAGGTGCTTTGACACAGTTCCTTTGATATACATGCTAGTGAATGTCCCTTTAAACTTGTATATTTCCTTACTTTGCTTGGATCTAAATATTGCAAACAGGCAATTTTTTGTTTAACACTTTTGCATTGAAAGATACATAGGAAATTTCTCAATATATCAATTGAGTGCTGTTGAATACTGCAAACACTAATACACTTCCATTTGTATACAGGGTCCTGTCTAAGCCTTCCTTGAACCTCTTCAGCAATCAATATGTCTACATTTCTAGCTACCATCACTTCTGCCCTATTGCCTAACCACAGGCTACCTCAGTTGTGAGTTACATGTGGTGGAAGAGCAGCTTATGCCTTGTCTAGCTGTTTAAATTTGAAGGTTGGCCTAGCAGTAAAACCTCATAAAGAGCCTTAAGTGTAGCAGGCCCGTGACATAATGCAAGGGCTACTTCTCTGAATGGTAGACTTGAAAGTGTCAGTTCTTTAGGAGATATCTGAGTGAGTGTGTCAGTCCCTAACTGGGGCTGGGATTGCATGTGTATGTAAGTTTGTTAGTAAATTACTGCCTTTCTTTGTGACATGTATGCTTCTCTAAACAGGTCTGATTGGGCTGGATGGATTGCCTCCTTGGTGAATTAGTGAGTTTTGGGTTATTTAAGTATGTGTGCAATTGGCTTCATTTGCACTGGACCCATATCAGTTCTGCCTGTCTGTGTGAGTGAATGTTTAGGTGTTTCTCTTACTATCTCACTAGGGGGCATATTCACAAGGAGCTATCGCCGAATTAACGGCACTTTATCGCAACCAAAGTCGTGATAAATTTACCCCCCCCATTCACAAGCCGGTGTTAACAGCCCACAGCACCATTTTACCCGCGATAGCAGCCGCAAAAAACATCGCCACATAGGACCCTCGCAAATATCGCTAATGAGATGCAGAGTAGGCGTTCCCGTGACAAAAGCAGAGACAACAGCACACTTCAACATTCACAACGACCAGCCACATCCGCGATAAAAACACAAAACAGGTGATAAGGCACGTTAGCACCAGGAAATCTACACCTGCTCTGACCTGGTGTAAAGTCGGACAGCAGCCAGCATCACAAAAGGGAGCACAGCCCAGGGCCACATCCCAAGGGCAACAGATGCCATGAAGCCACCCATCATGCACCCCGGACACCCAAGAGGGCCACAACACCCACCCCCACCACCCAAGGACCCCATCCCACACCCGGAACAACCCCCCGGATGAACACAGACGCAGCGCAGACAAAGACAGCGGAACCCCAGGAAACGTACCAGCCGCACAGACCCAACATCTGACAATGTCACCTTCCAGTACAGGCTGAAAGGGACAACCAACCTACGCATCCTGACCATCATCGCCTAACAGGCCTACGGCAACAACACAGCGGACAACCAACATCCCACCCCACACAAAGCTGATGGCGTGGCTGCACCTGTTGGCCCCTGAGACCCCCATCCAACACCCGCCAGAGTCGGAGGAGTCCCACAGCCAGCCACATACAAGTCCCCCACACCTGTCCTGGACATCACCATCACCCTGGTACCCCAGTCCCCATACGTACAACACAATGCGCAGGACCCGCTGGAGACCAAGCAAGGACCATACGCCATAGCAGGATGCACGCACGTGTTGGGGGCAACACACAGCACACATGTACTACCTGTGCCCCCTGGTGACACAGCACACAATCACCGCAACAGGAAGCACACGTCTCACACCAATGTGCAGGCAACAACAGAACACTGTGGAACACCCAACAATGTCGCCTTCAAATACACAGCCAGTGTGCATGTTACCTTCATCCTCCGACTGCCCATCATCAATCAGCGTTCCTAGGATGGCAACAAGGGAAATGTACAGCCCCTTGGCAATATACAAATGAACATCCCACACACCTCAACACACCAACCATGCAACTCACAACTCTGGCAATGCACACGTCACAAAATCTCATACAACAGGCACAACAATATGCCCACCCACCAGACACGACAGAACAACTTACAATGTCCACATGGGCAAGCCCTGAAAATGAGCCAGCAACGGCATGGCACCTCAGCCACATACTAGCCGAATGTGGGGAGAGATGGCAACCAGGCATGTGTGAAGGATGCAGTAGAACCATGATTGGGAAAGTACACAATGCCAACAGTGACCGGAGATGTGCTGGACACCTCGCAGTATGCAGAACACACACATATCCATGGCGACATACACCGCTTGCGTATGGAGTGTAGTGGACAGTGGACGCCACCATGTCACCACAGCCAGTGGGGGACCTCGCAGAAATGTTGCCTGTTACGCCCCCCCCTAAGTGTCAGCAGAGTGGGATGGCCCGGCGAATGCCACGCCAGCGTAGGGGTGTGAATAAAAACCACGTAGGCCTGGGCGTGGCTTGCTTCCGGAAAGACCCACATCTCTGCCAGGGCGGCGCCTCCCACCTTGCCACGAGGCCGACGCCATCCTCATGAGCGGAGTTGCCTGCGATGCCGTGCGCCTGCCGGACCCCGGCACGCTGGTCCACGAACCCGTCAGGCCAGCCCCTGTGCAGCCAGGCCACACTGATCACCTTCCAACACCGGCGTGTGTCAAGGAGGGCCCACCACGTGCCGGCGCAAGCCACAAGCCCGAGGCCCGAGACCTTGGCAGCCACCTCAGACCATCACTGCTGCCACAACACCAGCCCGCTTTATTCCTTTTTTGTTGACGTTCTCTACTGCCGCCCCCGGCCTACTCTTCGGACCAGTAGGTCCCACATGTGGAACTGTGTCTTGAGTCATGAATGGCAGTGACCCCAAATCTGGGCCAGCGGCCACAGCACCAGACCCCCCCGATCAGTGAGGCATAGTTCCATATGGTCATCTTGCAACACGTGGTGCCACTAACCCTGTTCAATGCCAGCCGGCAACACGTGGTGCCACTAACCCTGTTCAATGCCAGCCGGCAACACGTGGTGCCACTAACCCTGTTCAACGCCAGCCTGCTACACGTGGTGCCACTGAACCTGAACTACGCAGGCCAGTGGGGCCATCCAACCTATGCCGGTGACACTCGGTGAATGGGCTGTGCTGACCGCTGCCTCAGGCCTGCTCCACGGTCAGGTAGGTCACACATTTGGAACTGAGTCTTGATTACACTATGGCAGTGAACATCATTTAAGGCAGAAAACAATACACTATACACCCTCCGATGTGGTGGCAACAAGTCTGTGCATGGCATCACAACCACACGTGTCTGTGGGCCTACGCGGACCACTGCCCTCGGCCTACGCTGCGCACGAGTGGGATCATTGATTTGTAACTGAACATCGGTGATTCAGAAGGCAGAATACATTTCCTCGCACGCACGGAGGGGCGTAAGAGGATGACCCGTTGCAGTCCGGAGGGAACAGGATCAGCGTCACGGAGGTGATTGAACACTACCGACAACTGCCACTGTGTCACCAACTCTGTGCCTCGTGAGCCAATGACCCGTGGCTGTGGGCCACTGCTGACCGCTGCCTCCGGCCTACACTGTGGTCCAGTAGGTCACAGAGCCTTGATTTGGCATTCTTGGAGTTCACATCTGTGTTCGGGCATCATCGCAGACTGCATCCCCTCACAGCACCTGTGCCACTAAGTTTGTTCCCCGACATTCATGGACACTCACTGGTCGGACATTGGTGGTGTTTGAGTCCATGGACTAGGGGCTAGTTTTCATCCTCATGTAGCTGATCCCGAATTGTTGGTGAGGACGAGGGTTGCGCTTTCCACTCCTCCATTTGCTGCTTCCAGATAACATCAGACCTTCCGCATCATGCCCTGGAGGACACCTTCTACTGTCCCCCGAAACCCTCCGCAACATACACCTCGGACATTGATGGGGACCCGCTCAGGTAGCATGGCCCATCTGACTGCACCGCAAGTCACCGTCCCGTGGCTGGGTGCCTGTGCGCCCGCAGTGCATCCGGGGCCACTAACTCTGTGCTGGTCAGGCCTGGGACCCCTTCTACTGAGACATTGAATGGCCTCTGTAGTGATGGTCTTGGGGTGATCAACGCCATGTGTCTGTGGCCCTGCGCTGTCCGCCTCCTCCGGCCCCAACTGCGGGCCACAAGGGCCCACACATGGCATCGAGTCTTGACCGGCCCGGACGTCGCATCACCGCAGGAGGCACACACCACCACCGCAAGGATCACCTTCAACCGCCATCTGCCAGAGTCGAAAGGGTGGTCCTGACAGACCTACGGAGTTGCCCAGACCTGTCGTGGATGCCATCATCAGCCTGCTGCCCTGCTCAGCACTCCAGGTGCCAGTGACTCGGTGCACCGCAAGCCATTGTCCGTTACTGATTGAGTTTTGTGCTGTTGTGAGGATGCGCAGCAATGTCACCTCATGCAGTGGGGAAGACCTGGGAACATGAGGAGGATGATGTGTCAAGTGTGCGGCAGGAGAAGGCATAGACAATGGGAGGTCAGGTGGCAGCAGCCCCAAGGCAGGAATGCAGACTGGTGGCGGTAGTCAAGCTACACACCCGGATCTGATACTGGGTATTGCGCTGTGGACTGCGGACGCAACTGTCACCTCAGGCAGTGTGGGAGACCTGGGACGTTGATGAGGAAGTTGATGCAGGCGTACCACACCCCACTGCATCTGCATCAGGACTAACCCGAAGGGACACAATCCTAGCAATTCCTTCACATGGGCGCGCTCTTCTCTGGTGCCCCTACCTCAGTGCACTGCAAGTCACGGAACGTCCAGACTGAATATTGGGTGACCTCTGTCCTTACTCCGGATCCCTCCATGTTGCTCTGCATTTGACTCTGATATGCTGGTGTTTTCTGTTTCCATGACACTGGTGTCCACTTTTCAGGTTGTTGCCAGCACCAAGCATTCCGTGCGGGCTGGCTTATACTCACCCCACACACATCCAGCACAGGCTTCACTGTACATGTGGCCCTGCCAATAAAGGGGCCGGGCGCACATGCCCGTAGCCAGTTCAACATGATATGTGCATGTGTCTCTGTGGAGGTGTGGGTCTCCTTTGTGGGGTGTAGGTGGTCCCTGAAGGGTATTGGACACCCAAGTATGTGTTCTACTTCGCATTTCATGGGTAAGGCAACACCCTCACCTGTTGGGCCACCACCTTTTGGTGTTCGGCCACCTGGCATTGGGCTGCCAGGTGTGGGTGGGTGACGTGTTGTGAGGCAGCCGTGATTGCGGGTGCTTCATGCTGTGTGGTCTGTTGCAGAGTCTGGGTTCTCCTCTGAGTAGCTTGTCTGCCCTGGTCCTGGTGGTGGGTTGTGAGGGATGTCCATTGGCTGTTGTAGGGTGTCAGGGTCGGGGGGGTGGTGTTCGTCTCGGGCATCACTGATGGGTTGTCTGTTCAGACCTGCTGGAGGAGTTGTTTGTCCCTTTGCATTGTGAAGGGGAGGTGCATGTTGGCATTGAGTTGGCGCCTTGTTCTTGTCGACATGCAGACTGTGTGACAATGTACATTGTGACTGTTTGGGCGGTGGTGGCAATTTGAGTTGGGACAGTGTACATTTGGCCTACATGGCTGATGTGGGGTTGTAGGGGTAGATGTGCATCTCACAGTTCCCTGCTCTGTCCAATGTGATTGTTCTGTTTCTGCGCCTGGGTGGACCCAGTTGTGTCCCCTGTTCTGCAGTGTGGGTGTTGCACTTTGTGCCACATTGTCATGGTATGTGCTGTGATTGCTATGTGTGTGTGCTGCAGTGTGCTACGGGGATGGGGGACATGTCCCTGGGTAATTGTGGATGTGCAGTGTACTACACCTCATTGTGCATGTGTGGCATTGTGCCCATCACCCCCCGTCCCCCAAGTCCCTGTTGGATCCTCACCCTGTTGTTGTTGTGTCAGGTCCTGTCGAGCTGTGTCCGTACTCCCTACTCCTTGCACCCTCTCCACACTGACTGTGGCCTGGCTTTCCTCCTGCTCCTCCTGTGTCGCTGGACTGCCACCTCCTGTCGCCGTTACTGCCTTCCTGTTGGCAGCGGGTTTGTGCCTGGTTTAGGTTGTCACGTCCTGGCGGAGCCTCTTGGCCTCCTGGATTGGCCTCCTGGGCTCTGCAACTGCATTCCAGGCGGTCTGCTTGTGGGTCATTTGCTGGTAGTGTTCTGTCGCTTCAGTGGCCTTGGTCTTGTTTTCCTACGGTCTGCACCCCGTCTTCCTCTCAATTTTCTCCTTGGCCTTCCCCGACCCACTTGTTCCTTGCTGGTGGTCTGTGGGGGTTGTGGGGTTCGCGTTGCCCTCTGCGCTGGGTCAGGGTGCATGGATGTTGCTACGTGCTTTGGCTTGTTTCTGGTGTGTTGTGCCTGTTATGGTGCAATTGCCCGCCAGACGCGTGGGAGTTGCAGGCCTGAGGCTGCTTTTCGCAGCTTTTTGTACCGCGATTGACCTCATCGCATGATTTCTCGCGTTTCACATTTTTTGGGTGTGGTGTTGATTTAGACGCTGGCATTTGACGCGGTGTCTGGTGACTATCACATGGTACCGCCTTGTTGTGAATTCCACGTTGACACAGGGTTATTTTCCCGTGATAGGCTGCGTTATTGAAAGTTGCATTACGCTACTCTTGCGGTAGTTATCACACGTTCTTGTGAATATACCCCTAGGTGTTTTAGTGTCTCTCTGCTTTTCAAGTTAGGTATGTCAGATTAACGTCTAGGTGGCAGGGTGGATGTATAATTGGACACATGGGTCTCAAAGAGTGGATATAGCTCACTCAATGTTCAGAGTATATGTGTTACCTTTTAAGCATATAGCATCCTGCCCTATGGCCTAGCTATAGCCTACCTTGGTGGTCAGTTATATGTGGTAGAAGAGCAGTTTGCACCTTGTGTAGGAATTTTAAGTGACAAGACAGCCCAGCACTAAAACTACATGCACAAGCTCAAATATAGCAGGCCCGAGACATAATGCAAGGGCTACTTCTCTGGATGGTAAACTTGAAAGTGTCAGTTCTTTAGCAGATATATGAATGAGTGTCTCAGTCCCTATCTGGGGCTGTGGTTGCATGTGTATATGAGTTTGTTAGTAAATCACTGTTGTTCTTTGTGATATGTATGCTTCTCTAGATGTGTCTTTAAGGGGCTGGTTGGATTGCCTCCTGGGTGTATTAGGGAGTACTGGTTATTTAAGTATGTGTATAATTGGCTTCATTAGCACTAGATCCATATCAGTTCTGCCTTTTTGTGTGAATGAATGTTTAAGTGTGCCTCTTACTATCTCACTGGGTGTTTTACTGTCTGTCTGTTTTTTTACTTAGGTATGTCAGATTGACGTCTGGGTGGCAGGGTGGATATTTAATTGGGCACATGGGTCTCTAGGAGTGCATATAGGTCACTGTATCTTCAGAGTACATGTGTTACCTTCTAAGCACATAGCACCCTGCCCTATGGCCTAGCAACAGCCTACCTTAGTGGTCAGTTATACATGGTACAAGAGGAGTTTACACTTTGTGTAGCAGTTGTAATTGGCAAGACAGCCCTAGTAGTAAAACTGCATGCACAAGATCAAGTAGCGGAGAGGATGTAGCCTTACAGCTAGAGCGCTCGACCTCGAAGCTGGGCAACCGGGTTCGAGTCTCGGCAACGACGCTCAACATCCTGTGATTCTGGGCAAATCACTTAATTGCCCCGTGCCTAACAAAAAAATTAATGTGTCCATCTGTAACGAAACTGGTGCTCATGTAAAGCGCTCTGATACCCGATGTCTCGGGTCTAGTTCGTGCTATATAAAACTCTAAAAAAAAAAATAGTATAGCAGGCCCGAGACATAATGCAAGGGCTACTTCTCTGGATGGTAGACTTGAAAGTGGCAGTTCTTTAGCAGATATCTGAATGAGTGTGTCAGTCCCTATCTGGGGCTGTGATTGTAAGTTTGTTAGTAAATCATTGCCTTTCTTGGTGACATGTATGCTTCTCTAAATGTGTCTGATTGGGCTGGATGGATTCCCTCCTTGGTGTATTAGTGAGTAGTGGGTTATTTAAGTATGTGTGAAATTGGCTTCATTAGCGCTAGATACATATCAGTTCTGCCTTTCTGTGTGAGGGACTGCTTAGGTGCTTTTCTTACTATCTCACTGGGTGTTTTAGTGTCTCTCTGCTTTTCTAATTAGGTATGTTAAATTGAAGTCTGGGTGGCAGGGCAGATGTTTAATTGGGCACATGGATCTCTAGGAGTGCATAAAGGTCACTGTATCTTCAGAGTACATGTGTTACCTTTTAAGCACATAGCACCATGCCCTATGGCGTACCTACACCCTACAATAGTGGCCAGTTATATGTGGTACAAAAGGACTTTACACCTTGTGCAGGAGTTTTAAGTGACAATACAGCCCTAGCAGTAAAACGGCATGCACAAGCTCAAGCATAGCAGGCCCAAGACATAATACAAGGCTACTTCTCTGCATGGTAGAAGTGTCAGGTCTTTAGCACATATCTGAATGAGTGCCTCAGTCCCTATCTGGGGCTGTGATTGCGTGTCTATGTAAGTTTGTTAGTAAATCACTGACTCTCCTGGGTGTATTAATGAGTACTGGATTATTTAAGTATGTGTGCAATTGGCTTCATTAGCGCTAGATCCACATCAGTTCTGTCTGTCTGTGTGAGTGAATGTTTAGGTGTTTCTCTTACTATCTCACAGGGTGTTTTAGTGTCTCTCTGCTTTTCTAGTTAGGTATGTCAGATTAAAGTCTGGATGGCAGGGTAGATTAATTGGACACATTGGTCTCAAGGAGTGCATTTATCTCAGTCAATCTTCAGTGTACATCTGTTACCTTTTAAACACATAGCACCCTTCCTATATGCTAGATACCACTCTCATGGGATGTTTAAGTAAATGTGCCAGTGTTAGAAATGGGGGTCTCTAGTTGGCAGAGGTAGGTACCTTTGACCAAGTAGGGGCCCTTGCTTCTAGTCAGGGTAAGGGGGCTACACTCCTAAAATAACCCCTGCTCACCCCCTTGGTAGCTTGGCACGAGCAGGCAGGCTTATCTCAGAGGCAGTGTGTAAAGCATTTGTGAACACATACAGTAATACAGTGAAAACACTACAAAGGGACACCACACCAGTTTAGAAAAATAAGTAATCTTTATCTAGACTTAACACAAGACCAAACAACAAAATTCCACAATACAGTAAAAAAATATGACTTTCAAATGGTAGAAATAGCTTATTTCAATGTAGATGGTAAATGCGACACTTTACTCTCAAAGTACCTTGGATGCGTAACGCAATATAAACAAAAGGGTCGCAGGGAAGGCGATGCGTCAGTTCCTTGCTTCGGGGGAGGCGGTGCACCTGTTCCTTACTACAGCGCAGGGGAGGCGATGCGTCTGTTCCTTACCGGAGAGGAGCGAAACATCTGTTTCTTACTGCAATCCGGTGTGATGCGACAAGATGGCGCCTCGATGCGATGCGATGATCTGGTGCGATGCGACAAAATGGCGTCTTTGATGAGATGCGACAACTTGGATGCGATGCGTGCACGCCCGGTGGCCGTGCGGCAAAATCGATGGTTTCTTGAGCCATGACAGGCCCTGCGACGCGCTTCTCCGGTGATGCAACGGCAACTTCTGCGGCGGCGGCACGCCTCTCCGGTAATGCAAAGCTCTTCTTCGGTGATGCGACGGCAAACAGCTGAGGCGGCGGCATGCTTCTTCGGCGATGCGACGGCAACAGCTGCGGCGGCGAACCGCTTCTTCCTCGTTGCGTCGCGCTTCCAGCTCCCAGCGACACGCAGTCTCCAGAGGGCCCAAAACAACAGCAGGCACCTCTCTGCAGGTAGAATTCCCAGCCAGGAAATTCAGGGGGAGCTGGGGGTGAAGTCTTTGTGTCCCTGAGACTTCAGAACAGGAGGCAAGCTCAGCTTCAAGCCCTTGGATATCTTCCTCAAGATGATTAAAGTACACACAACGTTCCTTTTCTCCTTTCCTTGGCAATAAGTAACCACTGCAGGCCAACCTCAAACAGTCACCAGTGCAGGGGCAGTCTCCTCCTTCAGCTTCCTTGGTTTCTCTCCTTGGCAAAGGTTCGTCTTGATTCCCAGAAGTGATCTAAAGTTCTGGGGTCTGGGCCCCAATATTTATACTCCAAAATCCTTTGTTCTCTGAAGGCAGAGAGTGTCTGTACCCAGCCCAAACCAGTTCTGTCCTCCCTGGTGCAGCTTCCTGGCAGGAGGTGGAGACAGCATTGTTGAAAGCAGACCTGGCCCAGGTAGCTGAAAAGAAATCTCCTCCCCCTACTCTCTATTCTATGTAGGCTCAGGCAAGTGAAAGGAAATCTCCTCCCCCTACTCTCTATTCAACCCAGGTCCTATTCAGCACAGCCCTGACTCATCAGACTGCTGGAGCCAAAGCCCTCTCCAGCCCCCTGTCACTCACAAACCAGACATGGAATACACAAACCTAGCAGAGGCATACTGGATGGTTAGGCAAGAAAATACCTACTTTCTAAAAGTGGTATTTTCAAACACAGAATGTTAAAATCACCCACACTAAAAGATGCACTTTAACATTCTGAGTTCAGGCATACTAAACATTATTTTCCTATCTTGTTCCTTGGGTCAGTTATGTTTATAAGATGTTATAATCAAACTGCCCATTCTGGCCTATGGGAACAGATAGCCTTGCAATAGTGAACAACGAAATTGGCTGTAATTCACTATCAGGACATGCCACACACACCAGGGCATGTCCTACCTTTCACATACAATGCACCCTGCCCATAGGGTTACCTTGGGCCTACCTTAGGGGTGACTAACATGCAGAAAAGGGAAGGTTTAGGGACTGGCAAGTGGGTGCACTGGCCAAGTCGACATGGCAGTCCCAGACTGCACACAGGCTCTGCAATGGCAGGCCTGAGAGCCATATTTTACAAGCTGCTTCTGTGAGTGGCACAATCAGTGCTGCAAGCCCACCAGCAGCATTTGATTTACAGGCCCTGGGCACTCATGGTGCACTGTACTAGGGTCTGACAAGTAAATCAAATAAGCCAATCATGGAGTCACTAATCCATTCCAATGATTTACAATAGGGAGCACTTGCACTTTGGCACTGAACAGCAGTGGCAAAGTGCCCAAAGCATCTAGACCAGCAAAAACATAGCAAAAACATAGGAGGCAACAGTGACAAAATGGAAGGGATACCCACGCCAATGGTGCCATGTCTAACACACGTCCCCTCCAGCTGAAATGTGGGGAGAACTACTCACCCTCTTGGGAGGTCTCTTCACTAAGGCGGAAAAATCTGGACAGACCATCAGCATTGGCGTGTTCTGTACCAGGGCGGTGTTCCACTGTGAAGTCCATCCCCTGTAGGGAAATGGACCACCTCAACAGCTTTGGATTATCACCCCTCATCTGCATCAGCCATCTGAGTGGCCTGTGGTCAGTCTGAACCCGTATGTGAGTCCCAAACAAGTATGGTCTCAACTTCTTCAGTACCCAGACCACAGCAAATGCCTCACGCTCAATTGCACTCCCCCTCTGTTCCTGTAGAAGTAACCTCCTACTAATGAAGGCTACAGGTTGGTCTAGGCCCTCCTCATTCATCTGTGAAAGTACAGCCCCCACACAATGCTCTGAAGTGTCTGTCTACACAATGAATTCCTTTGAGAAGTTGGGCGCCTGAAGCACGGGCGCCGTGCACATGGCAGTCTTCAGGGCATCAAAAGCTTTCTGACAGGTGTCAGTCCAGTTCACTTTCTTGGGCTGCTTCCTGGAAGTCAGCTCTGTCAAAGGTGCAACAATGCTGCCATACCCCTTGACAAACCTCCTGTAGTACCCTGTGAGTCCTAAAAGGCTCTCACCTCTGTCTGGGTCTTGGGGGGTTCCTAAGCCAGGATGGTATCAATCTTGGGCTGTAGGGGCGCCACCTAGCCGCTCCCAACCTGGTGTCCCAAGTACACCACTGAACCCTGCCTGATCTGGCACTTACTCGCCTTGATCGTGAGGCCTGCCCTCCGCAGTGCCACCAACACTTCCCAGAGGTGGCGCAGATGTTCTTCCCACACTGCGATGTCATCCAGGTAGGCGGCACTGAAATCTTCCAGTCCAGCCAACACCTGGTTGACCAACCTCTGAAAGGTGGCAGGGGCATTCTTCATCCCAAAGGTATTAACCCGGAATTGGTAGTGCCCATCTGGTGTGGAGAATGCGGACCTCTCTTTTGCCCCATCAGTTAAGGCGATCTGCCAGTACCCAGATGTTAAGTCAAATGTACTGAGGTACCGGGCAGCCCCTAACCGATCAATGAGCTCATCAGCTCTGGGGATGGGGTGTGCATCAGTCCTGGTGACTGAATTGAGTCCTCGGTAGTCCACACATAACCGGAGTTTGGGTGTGGCACCAGGCGCGGCAGCCTTTGGGACCAAGACCACTGGGCTAGCCCAAGGGCTGTTAGAGGACTCAATCACACCTAACGCAAACATCTTGGAGACCTCCTCCTTGATGCAAGCTCTCACCCTGTCAGTCACTCTGTAAGTTTTCTGTTTTATAGGAGGACTGACCCCAGTGTCCACATCATGGACCCACCACTCAGTGACACAGGGAGTCAGGGAGAACAGATCAGGAAACTCTCCCAACAGTTGGCAACAGTCATCCTGCTGCTCAGGGGTCAGGGCAGAAGAGAGGTTCACACAGTCCACTGACCCATCTTGCTCTGTTGCAGACAGGAGGTCAGGAAGAGGCTCAGTCTCCTCCTCTATTCCATCATCTGTCGCTAGGAGCATGCCCACTTTGGACCTCTCCAAGTGGGGCTTCAGGCGGTTTACATGCAGAACCCGCAAAGGGTTCCTAGGAGACCGCAAGTCCACCAAGTAGGTGACATCACTCTTGTGCTCCACCACCTCAAATGGTCCAGTCCACTTATCCTGGAGCGCACAAGGCTCCACGGGGGCCATGACCCACACTTTCTGTCCAGGCTGAAACTCGATCAGAGTGGCATTCTGATCATACCATCGTTTCATCTCCTCCTGGCTGGCTTCCAGATTCGCCTGAGCGAGTAGTCTGAAACGCCGAGTTTGGTTTCTGAAGGCCAGCATGTAGCTATATACATCCTGGGGAGGTTTACTGGGAGCTTTCTCCCAGCCTTCCTTTACCAAACTCAGAGGTCCTCTTACAGGGTGACCATACAGCAGTTCAAAGGGACTGAACCCTAAGGACTTTTGTGGCACCTCTCTGTAAGCAAACAGAAGGCATGGCAAGAGGACGTCCCACTTATGCCTCATAGGTTCCTCAAGACCCATAATCATGCCTTTTAGGGTGCGGTTGAATCTCTCAACCAGCCCATTACCTTGGGGGTGGTAAGGAGTGGTGAACTTGTAGGTTACAGCGCACTCCTGCCACAGGGACTTCATATACTTAGATATGAAGTTGGTACCACGGTCTGACACCACCTCTCTGGGGAACCCCACACGGGAGAAAATCCCCATCAATGCACGTCCCACCATGGGGGCCGTCACAGTCCTGAGAGGGATGGCTTTCGGTACCGGGTGGCATGGTCCACCAAGACCAGGATGAACCTGTTGCCCATGGCTGTCTTAGGATCCACAGGCCCGACAATGTCAATGCCCACCCTTTCAAAGGGGGTGCTGACCACAGGGAATGGTTGTAGAGGAGCCTTGTGCTTCCTCCCACCTCTTACCACTTGCCTGGCAAGTCTGACAGGTCCTGCAATGAGTATCTGAACTCTTGCACATTTGGGGCCAATAAAAGTGGGTGACAAGCTGTTCAAAGGTCTTGTCTTGCCCCAAATGTCCTGCTAAAGGCACATCATGAGCCAGACCCAGTAGGAAGGCTGTGAAGCGCTGGGGTACCACCAGCACACGGGCTGACCCAGGCTCAGCAACCTTAGGCTCGCTATACAGGAGACCATTCTCCCAGTAGATCTAATGTGATCCAGACTGATCACCTGCTGCCTGGTTTGTGGCCTGTTGCCGCAAACCCACAAGAGAAGGGCACTTCTTCTGCTCCTCGCAGAACTATTCCCTGGAGGGTCCTCCTTCCTGCTGCCAATGGGTCAGCTCAGGCAGGTCCCCCAGTTCAGCTACTTGTTCCCCTGTAGGTTTCTGGGCATCCCCCTCAAGGTCTGCATCCTCCTGGACCGTGGGAACTTCAGGGGCTTGTTTCCCGCGCCCCCTGCCTCTTCTCTTTAAAGCAGGCACCCGGGCCACTCTTTCAGGATCCAGGTCCTCTTGAATACCCTTACTGGCTGCCATGGACCGAGTGGTCACACATTCCCACTCAGGCAGACCCAACATCTCCAAATGAGACCTTCTCTCCACCTTAGCCCAAGGGGAGCTTTCCAAATCATTGCCTGGCAGACAGTCAACAGGCATGGCTGGCCTCACAGCTACTTGAAAGGTACCTGAGACCCCCCCCACTCAAAGGGAACCTGGGCCACCTTACAGTGTCTCTCTGAGTTGTCAGCGGCAACTACAGGGTAAAATGCATGGGGGATCACCTGCTCTTCAGACACCAGCCGACAACTGACAGCTGTCGCACTGGCTCCGGTGTCTCTCAGAGCCTCCACCCTATGGCCATTGATGGTCACCCACTGCCTGTATTTCCTAGTGTTTTCAGGCAGCTGGGTCCTAGGGACCATCTCACTGTCTCCTAAAGAGACCAGGGACAACTCTGCGGGACCCCACCCACCTTGGGCACCCAACTCCTCTCCCAGGGCTACACTAGCCATCTGCCAGGGCGGTGCACCAGTGGGTGCTGCCTTCACTTTCATGGGACACTTAGGATCATAGAAGCAGTGGCCCACTTGACCACACGCATAACATGTCCTGGGCCCCTTTTGAACAGGCTTATCCATCGGGCCCCTGACTTCTTCTCAGGGGGAGGCTGGGAACCCTTCCCTTGGTTCCCTTGGGGCCCTTTCTGGAACTCCCTCTGTTTACCCTTGTCCCCCCCACTCTTCTGCTGGGGACCCTGCCCACCTTTGGCAAAGTCTCCCACATGACCCTTGTGGACCCGGGTACTAACCCAGCGGTCCGCCTCCTCAGCAAGCTTCCTAGGGGTAGTTAGCTTGCTATCAATCAGGAGCTGGCGTAGCTCTGGAAAACAATTACTGGACAAGTGCTCCCATGCAATCAAATCATAGAGCGCTTCAAAATCATTCACTTTGCTATCCTTCACCCAACCATCCAATGCTCTGCAAAAAAAAGACACATATTCCACCCAAGTACTTGACTCCAGTTTCTTACAATTTCTAAACCTTTGTCTATAAAGCTCTGGGGTCAACCCATATCTGGTCATTAAGGCTTCCTTCATGCGGGCATAGGAATTCTGGTCCTCAGAGGGCAAGTCTAACAAGGTATCCCGCCCCTCACTGACAAAGCGCCCCCACAACCCCACTCCCTAATCCTTCTCAGGGACCCGGTGGGAGGACATGGCCACTTCATAGGCCTTAAACCATTGACCAATAACTTCATGCCTGTGGAACTCCTTAATTACATCTTTGGGGATATAGACTCTTATTTCTACAGGCACTGATGGTACGCTGCCACCAGAGGGAGTAATCTCTAAGCTCTTCTCTTTCAGCTCCAACTCCCTCAACATTCTTTCATGCTCTAAATGCATTCTCTTTTCTTCCAAGGCTAACTTCTTATTCTCTAATTCCATCTGACCACCCATTTTGAGCTTGGCTAGCTCCATCTTATGCATCCTATCCCTCTACCTGTCCTCCAGCTCTTCTGAGGACAGGCCCTTTGAAGAAACACTGCTGCCTGCCCTGGAAGGAGCTTTCTCCCCGGTCAGGCCCAATGGCCCATCTAGCTGCCCATCTGTATTCTCTGCCTCCTCCCTAGGCTCTTCAGGATGCTCAGGAGTATTTCTAGCTTCCAACCAGGCCTTCAGCGCCTTTTGGAACTCTTCCTTCATGGTGATGCCTTTCACAGAGATTTTAAATCTTTTACAGAGGGTTTTAAGCTGTGGCACAGTGTAGGTATCAACCCTCTCTTCTTCAAATTGTAGATCCATAGATGCGTTGGATGCTGCTTTGCTCATGGTAACATGGATTGGCAGCTTTTAGCAAAAATAGAAGTCCCAAGGAAAAAATTCTAACAAAATGTATATGGTCGTGTTATGGTCTGAACTCACTAGTAGTGTACACCAATCACTGTATATGAGTCACAAATGCAAGTCCAAATCCCACAGCTGCCACCAATGTTAGAAATGTGGGTCTCTAGTTGGCAGAGGTAGGTACCTTTGACCAAGTAGGGGCCCTTGCTTCTAGTCAGGGTAAGGGGGCTACACTCCTAAAATAACCCCTGCTCACCCCCTTGGTAGCTTGGCACGAGTAGGCAGAATTATCTCAGAGGCAGTGTGTAAAGCATTTGTGAACACATACAGTAATACAATGAAAACACTACAAAGGGACACCACACCAGTTTAGAAAAATAAGTAATCTTTATCTAGACTTAGCACAAGACCAAACGACAACAATCCACAATACAGTAAAAAAATATGACTTTCAAATTGTAGAAATAGCTTAGTTCAATGTAGATGGTAAATGCAACACTTTACTCTCAAAGTACCTTGGATGCGTAACGCAATATAAACAAAAGGGTCGCAGGGAAGGCGATGCGTCAGTTCCTTGCTTCGGGGGATGCGGCGCACCTGTTCCTTACTGCAGCGCAGGGGAGGCGATGCGTCTGTTCCTTACCGGAGAGGAGCGAAGCGTCTGTTTCTTACTGCGATCCGGTGCGAAGCCACAAGATGGCGCCTCGATGCGATGCGACGATCCGGTGCGATGCGACAAAATGGCGTCTTTGATGCGATGCGACAACTTGGATGCGATGCGTGCACGCCCGGCGGCCGTGCGGCGAAATCGATGGTTTCTTGAGCCGTGACATTCCCTGCGACGCGCTTCTCCGGTGATGCGATGCCAACCTCTGCGGCGGCGGCACACTTCTCCGGTGATTCGACGCGCTTCTTCGGTGATGCGACGGCAAACAGCTGCGGCGGCGGCACGCTTCTTCGGCGATGCGACGGCAACAGCTGCGGCGGTGACACGCTTCTTCCTCGTTGCGTCGCGCTTCCAGCTCCCAGCAACACGCAGTCTCCAGAGGGCCCAAAATAACAGCAGGCACCTCTCTGCAGGTAGAATTCCCAGCCAGGAAATTCAGGGGGAGCTGGGGGTGAAGTCTTTGTGTCGCTGGGACTTCAGAACAGGAGGCAAGCTCAGCTTCAAGCCCTTGGAGATCTTCCTCAAGATGATTAAAGTACACACAAAGTTCCTTTTCTCCTTTCCTTGGCAATAAGTAACCACTGCAGGCCAACCCCAAACATTCACCAGCGCAGGGGCAGTCTCCTCCTTCAGCTTCCTTGGTTTCTCTCCTTGGCAAAGGTTTGTCTTGATTCCCAGAAGTGATCTAAAGTTCTGGGGTCTGGGCCCCAATATTTATACTCCAAAATCCTTTGTTCTCTGAAGACAGAGAGTGTCTGTACCCAGCCCAAACCAGTTCTGTCCTCCCTGGTGCAGCTTCCTGGCAGGAGGTGGAGACAACATTGTTGAAAGCAGACCTGGCCCAGGTAGCTGAAAAGAAATCTCCTCCCCGTTCTGTCTATTCTATGTAGGCTCAGGCAAGTGAAAGGAAATCTCCTCCCCCTACTCTCTATTCAACCCAGGTCCTATTCAGCCCAGCCCTGACTCATCAGACTGCTGGAGCCAAAGCCCTCTCCAGCCCCCTGTCACTCACAAACCAGACATGGAATACACAAACCTAGCAGAGGCATACTGGATGGTTAGGCAAGAAAATACCTACTTTCTAAAAGTGGTATTTTCAAACACAGAATGCTAAAATCACCCGCACTAAAAGATGCACTTTAACATACTGAGATCAGGCATACTAAACTTTATTTTCCTAGCTTGTTCCTTGGGTCAGTTATGTTTATAAGATGTTATAATCAAACTGCCCATTCTGGCCTATGGGAACAGATAGCCTTGCAATAGTGAACAACGAAATTGGCTGTAATTCACTATCAGGACATGCCACACACACCAGGGCATGTCCTACCTTTCACATACAATGCACCCTGCCCATAGGGTTACCATGGGCCTACCTTAGGGGTGACTAACATGCAGAAAAGGGAAGGTTTAGGGACTGGCAAGTGGGTGCACTTGCCAAGTCGGCATGGCAGTCCCAGACTGCACACAGGCTCTGCAATGGCAGGCCTGAGCCATATTTTACAAGCTGCTTCTGTGGGTGGCACAATCAGTGCTGGAAGCACACCAGCAGCATTTGATTTACAGGCCCTGGGCACTCATGGTGCACTGTACTAGGGTCTGACAAGTAAATCAAATAAGCCAATCATGGAGTCACTAATCCATTCCAACAATTTACAATAGGGAGCACTTGCACTTTGGCACTGAAATGCAGTGGCAAAGTGCCAAAGCATCTAGACCAGCAAAAACATAGCAAAAACATAGGAGGCAATAGTGAAAAAATGGAAGGGAGACCCACGCCAATGGTGCCAGGTCTAATAGCCAGTATGTGATTCTCTATTTTTTAAGCTCTATAGCTCTTTCAATCTGTACATATATATCTCAATGAATATCTCACTGCTTGTATTAGGAAGTAAAAAGGCATATAGGCATCTGTACAATTGCCTTGCTGACATATATATATAACTTGTTTGTAAGTAGGTTGGTGAACGTACAACTTGCATTTTAAAGCAGCTCCCTGCATGGAGGCGTGGAGCCAGCTGGGACAGCGGGTCCATGAGGCTCCCCAGCGGTCCCATCCTGCACACTGGGTACCCTGGGTGGGACCAGGGCACCTAGAGGCACATGGCTGGGCCCCAGGAGATGGGATACCCAGGGCCAAAATTGTCCCAGGGAGGGGGGCAGTGTGCCCCCCCCCATTGTATTTTGGCTGGGAGCCGGGGGAAGGGTCCCCAGGGCCAAAATCAGCCTGGGGAGGGGGCTGCGTGGACCTCGTCCCCATTACATTTTGGCCGGGCCTAGGGACATGGTGTCCCTGGGGCCCATAACAGCCCTGGGAGGGGTGCCGCACAGCCCCCCTCGCCATCTTCTTTAACAGTATGTGAAGTCCTTCCCCCTTTTCCCACATTGATGGACAGTTTAACAAAAGGCTCCAGAGTGCGTTTGAAGTGATTTTGGTGACATGTTACTAATGCAGAGGAATACGAGGACATCTCAACTAAACAAAGAAGCACGTACTTCATTTAGTTAAGAGGAAACACCCCTGCCTGGTGGGGATTCACCTCTTTATAGTCTCGTGGACTTCTCTTGACAAGGATTCACGTTATCACAAATATTTGGATGAAGACACTCATGTAACAAACACATTGCCGAAATTACATGCACACAAGGCCACTGGAAATATTACCTCGTGGTTCTTTACATAGCTGTAGTGCAGGAGACATTTACCCAATGACGTAGCACTTACTAAATGACCAGATGAAAGTACTCCAGTTGGGTAGATGTTTTAAGCAAAACTGGGGACTCTTCTTGGAAAAAATTAGGTTCCATTCAGGCCCTGGTGTACATTTCACAGAAATTAAACCTCAATGGGGAGCACCTACAAATATAAACATGTAGGTGCCCCAGGTGAAGCTCCACTTCAGTGAAGCATAAATGATCCTAACTTTGTGGGCTTGGCGAAAGCAAAGCAATGTGTTTACTCTCTTATTCCACATTGAAGGACGATCTGAATTCATTAATGGAGGTGACTGCATTGTTGATCTATTGGAATGCAATCTGATCTGGGGTGGCTGTAATTTCTTTCTTATTTTGTCTTGGTGAGAGCAGAGCCCATGAGTCTCCATTTAAAATACCTTAAGTTTGCAAATGCCCAACATGCATAGCATTACTCACACACCCATTCACAGACATACACAGGTACTCTCACACCTACTCACATACTGACACACCCATTTAAAGACCCATTCACAGAGTCACACAGAGCCTTACAGGCACTCACACACACACACACACACACAGGCACCTACACAGGCACTCAAAGACCCTCTCACATACCCACACAGGCACTCACAGATCTAAACAGACACTCATATACCCACTCATAGATATACACAGGCACATACCCATTCACAGACCCACAAGTACTCACAGACCCACTCACAGAGCCACAAAGGTACTCACACACCCACCCAGACACTCACACAGGCACTGACAGACCCACACAGTCACTCACACACCCACTCACAGATGCACACACATACTCCTACACCCACTCACAGAGCCACACAGGCACTCACACACCCACTCAGGCACTCACACAGGTACTTACACACCCACTCAGAAACCCACACATACTCAAACACCTACTCACAAACCCACACAGGCACTTACAGACCCACTATCAGAGCCACACAGGCACTCCAATACCCACTCAGACACACAGGCACTCACATACCCACACAGGCACTCACACACCCACACAGGTGCTCACAGACCCACTCAGAAACACACATAGGACCTAATACACCCACTTACATAGGTAGTCACACATTCACTCACATACCCACACAGACACTCACACACCAGCACTCACAGACCCCCTCACAGACCCACACAGCCACTCACAGAGCCACTCTCAAAGATTAGAGGTAACAGTTAGGAAGTACAATTTTTAAAAAATATATAAATTCACTGAAAAAAACCAAAAGTTACAGGGATGTTATAGTTAGGCTCAGATTTCACTAGTACAAAACCAATAAAATTCAGCAGTTATTGTTAGCCGAGCTAACTATAACTTACACCCCTGCACGGCACTGCTTTTTACCTCACATATTACATCACTGATGAGATGGTCAGTGACATCACTCATGAGATCACTGATGAGATCTCAAATGACATCACTGATGACATCATCATGTGAGTGTAAGTGTTTCTTAAACATTTCTGAGACTTAATGATATATCCTAAGCTGCAGCATAAGTTAAATTACTATTCTTTCTGTACTAGTAATTAGTCATACTATTTCTAACATATATCTTCTGAGTGGCTGTGTGACTGTCTGTACCAGTGTGGGAGTGGATGTCTGAGTGGCTGTATGGGTGTATGAGTAGGTCCAGGAGTGGCTGTATGGGTGAGTGAGTGGGTGTGTGAGAGGTTGTATGGGTGAGAAATTGGATGTGTGAATGGCTGCATGGGTGGGTGAGTGTGTGTGAGTACCTGTTTCAGTGACTGATGGCTGTGTGAGTGGCTGTATGTATGGGTAAATGGGTGTGTGAATATCTGTATGAGTGAGTGAGTGGCTGTGTGAGTGTCCGTATGGGTGAGGGAGAGGGTGTGTGAGTGGCTGTATGTGTGAGTGAGCAGCTGTTTGAGTGTGTGCATAAGTAAGTGACTGGGTGTAAGTGGCTGTATTAGAGAGTGACTGTCTGTGTGAATGGCTATAAGGGTGAGTGAATGGATGTGTGAGTAGTTGTATAGATCTGTGAATGGGTATTAAGTGGTTCTGTGGGTGTGTGAGTGGGTATATGGGTGAGTGAGTGACTGTATGAGTTTCTGTATGGGCGATTGAGTGGGTGTGTGAGTGGCTATAAGTATATGTATAAGTGTCTGTATATCTGTATGACTGGATGTGCTAGTGACTGTATTGGTGACTGAGTGTGTGCATGAGTAACTGTATGGGTGAGTTAGTGAGTGTGTGAGTAGCAGTATAGGTAAGTGGATATATGAGTGGCTCTATGAATGAGTGATTGGTTTTGTGTGTACTGGTATGGGTCTGTGAATGGGTATACGAGGGTTATGTGGGAGTGGGCCTGGGTGTATGAGAGGTTGGATAGATGAGTGAGTGGGTGTGTGAGTGGCTATAAAGGTGTACGAGTACATGTATAAGTGCCTGAATATCTGTATGATGGGATGTGTTAGTCTCTGTATTGGTGAGTGAGTGTGTGCATGAGTAACTGTATGGGTGAGTCAGTGGGTATGTGAGTGGCAGTATAAGCAAGTGGATGTATGAGTGCCTCTATGGACGAGTGATTGGTTTTGTGAGTACTGGTATGGGCCTGTGAATGGGTATGTGAGGGGCAGTGTGGGAGTGGGACTGGGTGTATGAGAGGATGGATGAATTAGTGAGTGGGTGTATTAGTGACTGTATGGGTGAATGAGTAAATGTGAGCATGTCTGTATGGATGAGTGTATGCTTGTGTTATTGACTGTATAGGTGAGTGAGTATATGTGTTAGTATATGTATGAGTAAGTGCGTGGGTGTGTGAATAACTTTATGGGTGAGTAAGTGGCTGAGTGAGTGACTGTATGGTTTAGTGTATAGGTGTGTGAGTAGCTGTATGAGTGACTGACTCAGTATGTGAGTGGCTGCATAGGTTAGTGAGTGGGTGCATGAATGGCTGTATGGGTGACTTAGTGGTTGTGTGAGTGGCTGTGTGAGTGTGTGGATGTATGAGTGGCTCTATGGATCAGTAAGTGGGTATGCAAGTGCTTGTGTGGGTCTGTGAATAGGTATGTGAGTGGTTATATGAGAGTGGAAGTGGGTGTATGAACCACTGTATGGCGGTGTGAGTGAATGTGTAAGTGGTTTTGTGGATGATGTTATCAGTGATATCATTTGAGATGTCATATGTGATGTCACTGACCATGTCATGAGTGATGTAATATGTGATGCGGGCCTTCCCCGCCCACCGCACAAGCTGCTATTGGGAAATGCATGTTTCCGACTACCCACAGGGCAGTTGCAACCAAATCCAGCGGTCGGAACCGATGACCTATGGTCGGTTGGTTCTAGACCGCAACAGTGTCGGGTGGACGCAAATCCGTCTGACATCGTAATTAGGCCCATAGTGATTAAACTTCTGTTTCTGAAATCATTTTTTTGGTAACCACTTTTAATTGTACTTCCATTTTCGCAATGAAGCCAGTAGTCACAATGACATCAGTATTAGCGAAGATCATGTGACTATGTAAGAAAGATATTTGATTGGAGAAAACAGTTTTCATTAATTTTCATAGGAAGTTCCCATCCATTTCTCTGTTCTTGAATCTTCCATTCATTTGTGGATCATTCTTAGGAGCTGCCCTGTGTTTTTGCTACAGCACTCTGTTTAGAGTTTTGGATTGCATTTTGTGTCTGCAAAATGGCAATAGGAGGTAATTAGCAGCAGGAGATGGCACAGCAGCCAGAGGAGCAGGATATGGAATGTCAAAATTCTGGCGATGAAGGACCTGCACCCAAAAAGCAGAGTATTGCATGAGAATTCTTTACAATTCCCTCTGGAGAGTCAACGACTGTTGCCAAATTTGTGAATTGTACTTTGTGTGGGAAGACCCTCTCAAGAGGTACCAACAAAAATTATTCTTGCGGTACAATTTCAATGTTGTACCATTAGAAAACTTACCACTCCATCAGCTTGAAGAGGGCATGGAAGGAGAGAGATGGAGAGGGACCATCATACATTTTCAGCTGTACCCTCTGTCTCACTCTGAGAAAGTGCCCAGTAAAGTTGAGAGGTGTTGATCCCAAATTGCCCCTAAGTTAAGGCGTGTTGCCACATATTACCTTGACTGCAGCACAATACTTACAGTTGGTGAGCCATCATTGAACCTGCAAGGCAACATCCTACTTAATTTTTTTTCATTTATCCCAGATTTCCACTATTTTGTGTTGCTTGTTACAATTTTTTCTCTTCCTCCTTGCCAGTTTGTTTGGTAAAAAATACAAAATGTTGGAAAATCAAAGAAAAATACAGTTCCACAAAAAGGAAGAAAAAAGGTTCTTGTCAGAATCGCCAATTTACGGTTAAAAAAGATAAAGTGTGTGTATTGGTGAGTGAGTGGCTGTGTGAGTGTCTGTATGGGTGAGTGAGTGGTTGCATGAGTGGCTGTAAGGGTGAGTGAGTGGGTGTGTGAGTAGCTGTATTAGTGAGTGAGTGGGTGTATCAGTGACTGTATGGGTGAGTGAGTGCATGTGTGAGTGATTGTATGGGTGAGTGAGTGGCTGTGCCAGTAGCCATATGGAAGAATAAGTAGTCATGGGAGTGGCTGTATACATGAGTGATTGGTTGTGTGAGTGGGCTGTATGGGTGAGTTAGTCCCTATGTTAATGGCTGTATGGGTGAGTGAGTGACTGTATGAGTGGCTGTATAGATGGGTGTGTGAGTATATGTATGGGTGAGTGAGTGGGTGTGTAATTTTCTATATGGGTGATTGAGTGGGTGTGTGAGTGGTTCTAAGGGTGAGTTAGTGGTTGTGTGAGTGGCTGAATGGGTGAGTGAGTGGCTGTGTGAGTGGCCATATAGGAGAGTGAGTAGTTGTGGGAGTGGCTGTGTAGGTAAGTGGCTGCTACTGTGAGTGGTTGTATGGGTCAGTGACTGTCAGTGGTAGTAACTGTATTGGTGAGTGAGAGGGTGGGTGAGTAGCTTTTTGAGTGAATGAGTGCTATTGTGAGTGCATGTATGGATGAGTGAGCGGCAGTGTGAGTAGGTGTATGGGTGAGTGAGCGGATGTGTGAGTGGTTGTATGGGTGAGTGAGTGGCTGTGTGAGTAGCTGTATGGGTTGTTAAGTGGGTATGTGAGTGAATGTTTGGGTAACTGAGTGGTTGTATGAGTGAGTGACTGGGTGTGTAAGTAGCTATATGGGTGAGTGAGTGACTGTTTGAGTAGTTGTTTGGTTAAGTGAGTTGGTGTGTGAGTGGCTGTTTTGGAGACTGAGTGTCTTTGTAAATGGATATATGTGTGAGGGAGTGATTGTGTTAGTGGCTGTGTGGGTGATTGATTGCATGTGTGAGTGGCTGTGTGGGTGAGAAAGTACCCATGTGAGTGGCTGAATGGGTGAGTGAATGGTTTTGTGAGTGGCTGTATGGGTGACTGAGTGGCTGTTTGAGTGACTGTATAAGTGAGTAAGTGTGTCAGTGGCTGTATTGGAGAGTGAATGTCTGTGTGAATGGCTGTATGGTTGTGTGGGCGGTGTGTGAGTAGTTGTATGGATGTGTGAATGGGTGTATAAATAGTTGTGTGGGTATGTATGTGGTTGTATCGGTGAGTGCTAATGTGAGTGATTGTATGGATGAGTGAATGGGTGTCTCAGTGGCTGTTTGAGTGAATGAGTGACAGTGTGTTGTTCTTTATGAGTGAAATAATAGGTATGTGAGTTGCAGTATGGGTGAGTGACTGTGTGGGAGGCTGCATAAATAAGTACCTGAATGATTGAGTGAGTTGTTGTGTGAGTGACTGTAAATCCACTCTATCTCATTGAAAGTTTTAATTACAAAATAGGCAAACCAAACTAATTGGAAGCTGTGGTAAGAGCATTTTATGTTCAAAAACACTTTCCATGGATATTCCTAACCAAGATCTCTGTGGTATAAAAGTGTTTTAAGACATCAACTGCAGCTGCTATGGAAAAAGAAAAAGAACATAAAGATATTTTAGTATTTGATCTTCAAAATTGCAGAATCATACCAATACACATTACTTATGCTGTAACACTGTATTACAATGTAGTAAAAATATCATTTTCTCTTTTTTACTGTGCTCAGCTTTCAGACTGTTTCAATATAAACAGTGGTTTGTATGAAGCATCATCCTCGACCAGTGGGGGAAAAAAAATCAAGGGATTGCAAAACAAAACCCCAAAGCTGCACAGTACATCACTATAAATAGGTGACACTATGCATTGCACTCACTACAATTTATTAATCGATATTTTCTTAAATTATAGCTGGTACAATATTAGAAATAAATATAAAACACTATTTGGTTTTGGAGATCCTTTTGAAAACATCACCCCTGGTTAACCAAATCATGTTTAAAATGCTCAATAATGAAGGAATTCCGCACACACAAAGAACCTTTTTTGAACACCTATTAAAAATCAATCAAATAACAGTCATTCATCCCAACCGGGACTTCTTCAAGGCTCAAATATGACTTCTGAGTGTATGTCCACTTTTCCACATTCAGTGTCACCAATTAAGTCTTGGAACACACAACGCATTGAAGCAGACGCCGGGTTTGATCTCCTAGGCCACCATGCCGTACTACTAGTAAATGTACATCATACTTTAATGTGTGTTCCAAGACTTAATTGGTGACACTGAATGTGGAAAAGTGGACATACACTCAGAAGTCATATTTGAGCCTTGAAGAAGTCCCGGTTGGGACGAAACGCGTCAGCTATTGGATTTTATCAATTTGATGTATCATCAGTTTTCAATAAAGAACAATATTTGGAAGAAAGCGCCAATACAACGACTGAGAATTTCTTCATATCATCAAGAATGACTGTTATTGGATTGATTTTTAATAGGTGTTCAAAAAACGTTCTTTGTGTGTGCGGACTTCCTTCATTATTGATTTTGTTTTTGGGTATTCCAAATAGGGAGTAGAGAGGGGCATACTCCCTGGTTTTCCTGCACCAGTATCACTTTCCCAGACTTGTATTTTGTCAGGTGCGGTTGTTCGTTTGTGCCTCAGCCCTCAGTTCGCCATTTGTTATATGTTTAAAATGCTGATGATCCATATACACAAGGGTAGTTTTTTCCAGAAGTAGTATGTAGAAGTTTGGTTGATGAAACAAAAGGGTGTTACTTTTTAGTTACAAAGGCAGTTTTTCCTTTTAACTTTACACTGCTATAATTGGATTATGTCCATTCAATTTCAGAGTTTAATTAGACAGTGTAGTATTAAGATGTGGTATAAACTCCTTTGTAGAAGATAAAAGGACTGTTGAATTTTGGAGAACTTTTCAAAGACATCACATTACCCCTGAAAGGCCGAATGATGTCTCAAACTTCGATGAACCACATAGAAGAAACACCGTACACCACATTTTCATCCATAATTCCTCCTTAAAACTTTGGTTGAAGTAAAAAAAGATATGAGTTTGGTAGTTTGAAAGTAAGTTTTGGTTTAAATTTTAGGTTGCTGTCATTACATTTTGTTCATCCAGGTTCACTCCTCAAATAGACAGTGTAGTGTCCAGAGGATGTATTAATTCCTTCGTGAAAGGTGATAGCTGAAGTACTAAAAGTTGTCCAGCTTTGAAGTTTGTAATTTGCAATTTGGATCCATCTGCTCATCATCGTTGTAGAATTACGATAAGGTATTTTTCAGTTGTTGTTAGGATTAACGTAGACATAACATCTGATCTGCAGCTTGGGCAGGTCATATTTTGGTTAGCATTCTTCAACAATTTGTCAAAAGAAGCAGTTTCGGAATCTGGTAATGTTGATTAGAGAAAACGTATCAAAAGGGTGTGCAGTTCCTAACTAGAGGTGCAGGGAAAGGGAGGTCTTTCTTCATGATGCCCTCACACACCCCAGAGAATGTCATGCTTCATCATTATGCCATGCTCCTCGTCAGGCCGGCGCTGCAATGCCCGACGGGCTCCCGTAAATGGGGCTCTTTGGCGGAGATCTTTTGAAGAAGCCGTAGGGTGCGTGAGGGTGTGAGGGCTGGGTAGTGCACAGGTGTGTGAGATAAAATAGGTCTGGAGCAGTCCTACTCTGGTCTGGTTTTATTGTTTAGGTAGCTCGAACCTAATTAAAATGTGTGGGTGCCCTAAGCGGATGTGATGTTACTATGGGCTGTCATAGTGTAGTGGGTCAACATGTTTCGTGCCCCATTTGCCCCTAACGGGTCAAGTGGCACTTCATCAGGACCAAAAGAAAACTAAAGAGTGAATGGTGCACTACCATAGGTCCGGTTCCTTAATTTTTGACTGGTAACCAGACACGGTAGGGTGCACCCTAGTAGACTTATACTGGGGTATTGTAGACCCCTAGTAGTGAAGCCTACGGCTGACGGGGGAGGCAGAGCACGTCGTTGCTCTTAGGACAGGGTGGCAGATGACTATCGTTGATCCTACCCTTGCTCCGGCCCGACGAGGAGCATGGCCTAATGATGAAGCATGACATCGTCCGCGGGTGTGTGAGGGCATCATGAAGAAAGACCTCCCTATGTCCGCACCTCTAGTTAGGAACTGCACACCCTTTTCATACACTGTCCCATTTGGGAGCTAGTGTGCAGGACATGTTTAAATATAGCTCCCGGTCCCTCCTCTTTTGATACGATTAGAGAAAACACTCAGAGTTTATTTGAGTGGTAGATGAATAATCACAATCTTCACAGTTATGGTTTCATGTGGTTCCATGAGCAACTCACTCCTAATAAATCATCAATATTTACATCTTCTTCTAAAACTCCATACATAACCATAATGCATTCTTGTGCATCTTGTTGACTGTTGAGAGTAAACATTACTGATCCACTACATATATCTAAAAGATCTCGAATACCTGAAGCAGAATGTATCACAGTTCTGTCAGTCAGTAAACGTTGGAGCAAATGAAAGAGTGCAGAACACAATCTCTTTTCTGCTTTTAGTTTGATTTGGCTGACTAGATGTGTTGTAAATGAAGCAGCACATTGAGAACAGCATTTGCATTGCAGTTGACACCTGAACTAATTTCCAACTGGTATCCAACAATATCTCCGTCATCTTGTAGTTTTCTCTTCTTAACATCTTCTAGATTGTCTTTTGTCCTTTCTTTTCATGAGTATCCGTGCAATATTCCACTTTGGACAGATTAACCGTTTCTCATAAACAGGGTATTGGCCTAAATGAGGAGCGTATAGACTTCTTAACTGATTGTACTCTCTTACACAGCTTGCAGCTGCACTAACTTTCTTTTCATCAAAATCATTCAAAAACAAACCAGACAATGTTCTAATTCGTGACAATGCTACATATTACATACCTTCTTTGAATACAGTACTTCCAATGTTAACAAAAGCTGAGTCTACACTTAAACCTTGTGATTTATGGACAGTTACAGAATACTCTGGAGAGAGTGGGAACTGTTGGTGCCGCACATGTAAGTCCTTCACTGGCAAAAAAGCTACAGTATATTCGCCAATCTGTTTCACGCCATCAATCTGATCAAATTTTACTGCCAAGTATTGAACCTCATCTCTATTTGGGAAATTAATTAAATCAATAACTTTACCCATTGCATCATTTACTAACACTTCCTCAACATTCAAATTACGATACAAAATAACTCGCCAGTTTTTCCTCATGCGTAAATGCTTCTCTAATCCTCGAGTTTTTGATGCAGACTTCTCCAAAGAATTCAGTTTTACTCGCCGTTTTTCTGTGAGTAGTATTGTGACTCCCTGATGTTCCATTTTATCAATAGCTGTAATTTCCAAAATATCTTCTTTCTCCAGTTGTAGTAATTCTTCATTAAAGTTGGAACACCCTTGAAGTATTGGCATTAAACAAACTATAGCTTTCTGTTCTTTAATGAAATTCTACATTAGTTCTGCTGCCGTAATATTAGATGGAAATAGGTTCTTGATAAAGCAAGTTTCCAAAGCACGTTTCCCCTCTTTTGTCAGAACTCTGATTCTAATGTCCTTCAATATATATCCATATTCCAAATCAGATGCTTGCCGCATCTTTTTCACTAATTCTTTTTATCTAAAGTTTCAGCAAATATTCCTGGTGCCAATACTTCCCAGAGATTCATGTTTCATTATGCAGAAGTGTTTTGAAAACAGGTTGTCCTTTTACAGGGGTAAATTGCAGTAGGTCGCCAAGCACAATTAAATGCTTTCCTACAAACAGTACTACATAGTTTGTTCTTAAAATCTGTGTATGAAGGCAAACATTATGTTCGATACCGTGCTCAATTCATCAATGATTAGAAGCTTCAGTTTTTTCAATATTCTTGACACCTCATGACAAGCATCACCAGATCGTTTCTGGTATTCCAGTGTAATGTAATGTTCAACCTGTAGAATTAATAGTCAATGTAGAGTAATTCCTTTGATATTGTGTGCAGCTAATCCTGTTTGCGCAGTAACTACATGACACATTTGAATCTGTAGTCTTCTGTAGATAACTGCTAAGAACTTTAATTAGGAAACTTTTTCCAGTGCCAGTTTGACCACTTATGTATAGTAGAATTGGTTTCTGTGAAGAACATTCACATTGTTTCTTCTTGTGGAGAAATCCATGCTCTATTTTATCTTTAACTTTGTTGTAAATCTCTTTTAGTTCATTGTTCAGTTGTTCTACTAACTGTTCAAAATCCAGCTTCCTCTCTTGCTTGTTGCCTTGCATTCTCAACCTCATTCATAGCTATAACTGCTTAATTTTGAAGTATTGGTTTCCCAAGAGGATCCTGACTTGCTGATGCAGGACTTTGGCTGCTTTGTGAATTCTCCCTGTCTATCTCAGCAGCAATAGTTTCTTCCTCTTCAAGCTAATCTTTCAACATTTTCAAGTAGGTAGGAAAGACTGAACACTCAATACTGTCTTTCACAGCATTGAATGAGTCTTCATAACAGTCATAGTGACCAAGTAAATCTGATTAAGCATGCTGTGGCTTGAACAACTGCAAAAAAGCCAAGTCTTCTCTCTGGAGTTTTACAACAATTTTTTCTGTGGTTAATTAGATTTCCTTTGTTGTGTCTCACCAAACAACCGTTACATCCAAGTACTGCATTTCTTCCTTCTTCTAGGTTTTCAGTAACATTACATAAATCTATATTTATATCTATATCTACATCTATATTTATATAGGTGTATATATATATATATATATATATATATATATATATATATATATATATAGATAGATATATAGACATATATATTGATGAATTATTTCATAGAGACACATGTTTTGATGATGGGATTTCCTTCTTGGGTAGTATGTATCCAGCATGTTAGTTTTCAGAATGTCTGTACTCTCGAGATCAAACTCAGCAAGCTATTGTATTTCTGGGAAAGCCTTTAATACTCTAGCTCAACTATTTGCAAGGCCTTGGCTTACTCAAACAATTCCTCTTGATTTGGAGAACAAACTAGCTGAGCTCAACCTGTCTGAGCATTCATAGGATCCTATTTCTCAGTGGAAATTCATTTTTTAAGTGAAACTGCACAATTTCTTTGTAAGTCTCTTTTTCTGCAGAAATCTCCTCCCACATCTCTTTCATCTCTGTCTTCTCTGATTTGTTATATATGAAGTAACGTAGTGACCAGCAGCAATGGAGCTGTATGCAACAAATTGTAGATTCATATTTGCATTCCACATTTTCAGAATCACAGGGTTGTAGTCATTGATATACTTTAAAGCCTATGTTCTTTTGAGGTTGTATGTATTTTTGGTGATTTCCGTGCCAGTGTATGTCTGACTGCAGACAAAATGCTGTTAAATCTTCCTCCTGAGATGACAGGTCGTGGAAATCCAAAACAATTTCTATTGCAAAATTTTCCTTTGGATCTGTAATTTTGACAACAATACTTTCCACACCTATGATTTTGAAATCGTAGAACTTGTTGTTTCAAGCCCTTGTCAGCAGAGTGTTTCGGCATGGCGCATGTCACATACTGTTGCATAAAAGACAGGACAGACTCATCAGTGTCTGTTCCAAATGTCGGGGCATCTTTTACCCATAACAGCATGTGAATATGTGGAGCACCTCTAGCTTGGCACTCTTGCACCAAAAGACATCAGTTACTTGCCCAAGAGGAAGATTAGTTTTGTTGCAGGTGAAAGTCATTATTGCTTGAAACCTGCGGTTAAAGTAGCTGCAAATGTTTGCAGGGTTTAATGAGCAAAGGTCTCCTGGTATGTTCAGATTGATATCTTTTATGTTTGAGTTTGCTTCTCACAAGAATTGAAGCAGGTCAGCAAGCTTCTAAACTTTTCTCCCACAAATTTAATGGAGCTCCTTTTGCTTCTTTCTTTTGAAAGAGATCAATAGCATCACCAATAATCTCTTTAGAATTCAGAGGAGGAATATTATAGTGTTCATAAATGTATTCCGATAGAGATGGATCCACCTTTTCAATCAAATCACTTGATGGTGGTGTGTCTTCCTCCATATGTGTATTCTCTTCAAGAAGATTTACATTTTTATAGAAAATTTTATTTTGTACCAGATATAATGTTGATTTTTTTACTTTACTAACATCTATTAACTCTTGCCATATCTTTTTGCTCTTGGTAGTGACACCATTGACTAGTATTACAAGTGCTTCTTCCAAATCTCTCTGCATCCCTACAGTTTCAATTTCCTGCTTGAAGTCTAATGGCAAGTTCACAACTCTACCTTAAAGTCCTTTCTGGAACTCAGTTGGAGATAACTTCCTTGTCTTTGCTTCCATATGGACTATAGCTTGGAATGGATATATACATTGTATAAGAATTGATTCATACACATTTAAATTTTGAACTTCTTATGGAATAGAAACTAGTTCTAACGTGTTATTCACTCCTCTAGCTGGAATTTTATTATCCTCTAACTTATTATAACAGTGCTTAAATATAATTTGCCGTGTGGAACAATCAAACAGATCCTCTTCAAATAAATAAGCTTCAAATTCTCACCACTTATCTCTGTTGTCTTCTTCAGATTTTGAAGACACAATAACATATTGAGTTTGACTTTTGTAGTGAGTGCGTCAACAACATATACAAACAAAGTTCTGTCTCTCTGTAAAGACTGTGTTACATTTCTAATTTCTTGTTGAAAGTTATCAACAGTAATACCTGTGTCCTGTTCCACTACATCTGCAGATAACAAGTCTTCATTTTCCCTACACTCCTCTTCAAGAACAAAGAAACAAAACTGGACATTATCACAAACCTTTTCTACCTCTGCCACTGTACCATGCAAAAGAGCTCCATTCATTTCTCTTAAACATAGTGCAGGAATTTTCACTTAGTAAAGCCTCCTAACTAAAGTTCGCATTTTTAAGGTGTACAGCTAACATTCTGAAATGATGAACGGTGCTAGAGCACACTTTCTTTTATAGGCATGCTAGAAGTGACTCTAAATTAGAATACTTTCTTATTTTGCATAGATGTAACCCTTGTAAAATGCCAATTTTCAGTTTTAGACTTTTGCATGCAAAGATACATGGGTAATTTCTCAATATATCAATTGATTGCTGCCAAACACTGCACATGCTGCTACAGTCCCATTTGTATGCATAGGCCTGTCTACGCAGGAGGAGGTGTGGCACCGCAGCCAGGGCGACTGACGCTGGACGCTGGGGATCACGGTTCAATCCCTGGCTCCGGCGGCAGGGGTCTGCCCAGCAACATGTGACTCTGGGCAATATCTCGCTTAATCTTCCCAACAGCCCCCAGCGCCGAGATACCCCTTCGGGGGTGATTCGTGCGCTATTCAAGTACTGGATTTACATTTACATTTACGCCTTTCCCGTACCTCTTCAGCTATCACTTCCTCTACATTTCTAGCTACCATTACCTCTTTTGGAATAGGGGAGCCATCCTTCATCTCATAACATCATCCAGATTCCTCAACTGCATGCACTAATGTGTTCTGTTGCAAGTAGCTTTCTTCATTAAAGAAATTCTCAGTACTAGAAGTATGTCTCCATTACCCACTGAAAACTTTGCAAAAGTTAGTTCTAATGACAAGTATTTTCTTTTGGCTTCTTCTCCTCATACTCAAGACTATTTTATCCAGTGTCTTCATTCTGTTAAGAATCAAAATAAACAGCTTCCTCTTGAGAGCAAATTCCTTCTCGACTACACCCTTAACACGTTCCTTTTGTCTGACAGCTTCTCTTCTTCTTTTATATTTCTTCATAGTTGTCATTAGATTGTGAATTGCTCTACTACAGACCATTCTAACTCTGATTTCCCTAAACTGGCTCTGCCTTCTGGTTAAACGTTATGCTTTTTTGTAGGATTTTTAACTCTCAATATCATGTACTTTTAGTCCTTTTTTAGTTGGTCTTAAACTATTTTTTATTTACTTTATTTTGCACTGTTTCCAGTTGGGCAGATAGAAGTTTAAGAAATGTGTTTGTCCTCTTACCAGCAGCTCTTTTCTCTTTCACCACTTTTTCTGCATTTTACCTCTTTTGTTTCTCTTTTAGAAGGCATAGTATCCTGCTCTCAGTTTCTTTCTTTTCTCACTTTGTGATGGCATTATAACTGCCTAGAGTTAAGTAGAAATTGATGTCTGAAAAGAAGAAAAAAAGAACTACAATGAGCTTTTCATTATGCGGTATCATATAGTGATGTACCAACATAAACAATTATATTATTATGATACCGCCAACATTATTCTATTAATTTTAATGTTTATATCTCTGTGTCTTTCCCTGTATCACTGTATGTATTAGTCTCTCACTGGGTTTCCTACCATATCCACTACTGTGTTCCTGTGTATCTACCCATGTTTAAATGACTACTTGTCTACATACGTGACTAGGGTGTCTTAGTACTTCGGTACATATCTCAGTGACTCTGTGAGCCCAGCTGTAAGAGTGCCAAAAGATGCATACATAAATGTGCCAGTATGAGACTCGCTGTTTTTTTAGTTTTATAGCTCTCTAACTGTGCATATAAGTGGATGAACGAATACCTCACTGCCTGTGTTAGGGATTAGAGGGGTATGTAGCTGCCTTTCATACGGCTGTATAGAAAAATTGTTTCTGAGTATGAAACTGAATGTAGAAGTGCATCTGTCACTCTGAGAGTATGTGAGAAAGAGGGTCTATGCTTTGGGAAGATGTATGTCAGTTCCTTTATGGGTGGTATACTCTATCTAGTGCTTTGCGTAGGGGTCTGCAAGTGTATAAGTTAGTTACTAAAACTCAGAGGTGAGTTATGTGTACTAAAATGTAGATTTAAGTTTTGACAAACAACTTTCACATGCCAAGTGAAGCTGGCAGTGAGTCTGCAAAGATGGGGTCTGCACTAGTAGTCCTCACCTATATTTAAAGTACTATTTGTCAGGAGTGAATGATGAGGTAGCGTCACTACTTGCCTATATGAGTGAGTGTAGGAGTCAACCTACAGTAGTGCCATGAGATGTTTAACTAAATGTGCCAATATGTCACTGTCTGTTTTAGTACATCTATAGCTCTCTCAATACAAACGATCTCACTGAGCATTACAATAAAGCTGTCTCTGAGGTTCTAGATCAACTTGCACCACCCAAACCAAAAACTCTTAAAAATATCCCTTCCAAAACTTGGTATAATCCAGACCTCAATAATGAATTACGAGCTCTTAGACTGGCAGAAAGAACCTGGAGACAACACCCTTCCCCCTCCAATCTGGTCCTCTTTCGAACCGCTAGATCCGTGTACAAAAAACACATCTTCACCGAAAAGGCTTCCTTCTTCCGATCACAGCTCTCTCGGGCAAAAAAACATACCTAGAGAACTGTTCAACATTATTAGAAATCAAACCTCCCCTGCCCCACCCAGCATGACGGCCACCACAAGCAAATGCGAAGAAATAGCTAACTTTTTTTCTGAAAAAATTGCCAAAATTGACCATTCTTTCACCCTAACCCAAATCCCCCCCAACCCCCTCGGTGCCCCTGACACCTCTTCAACACCTTCCCCTCTGCTCACGCCCCCTCTGTCCTCCCCACCCCTACCTTCTTTAACCCCGTCTGAACTTCCCCCGACAACACTCAACTCAAAAACTACGCCTCCTGTCTGAATTTCCACTCCGTCTCTGAACTTGAAGTCTGTAACATCCTGTCCAAACTAAAACCATCTTCCCACACTAAAGACCCTCTCCCATCTTCCCTCGTCCAAGAACTTAAGCACGTCATTGTCCCGTATTGGACCAATATCATCAACTCCTCCCTTACCTTGGGGTGCGTACCGGTCTCCCTCCAACTCGGACAAATCACACCCATTCCAAAAAACCCTAAGGCCGACCCAAATGACCCAAACAACCTCCGCCCCATCTCAAACCTCCCCTTTCTCTCAAAAGCCCTTGAAAAGTGTGCCCTTCAGCAACTGGATAAACACATTGACACCTACAACCTACTCGACTCCCTACAATCCGGCTTCCGTAAGGGCTGCAGCACTGAAACTGCATTGCTAAATATAGTTGATGACATCCACCTTGCCCTGGACAATGGCGAGACCTGCCTACTCATTCTCCTTGACCTCTCAGCGGCATTTGACACAGTTAACCATTCAACCTTACTCTCTACTCTTAAATCTCGATTTGGTCTTAATGGTACCGTCCTCAATTGGTTCAAATCCTATTTCCAACACAGAACCCAACAAGTAAAAATCCGCAACTGCCTATCTAGCCCCACTCCAGTCTTCCTTGGTGTCCCCCAAGGATCCATTCTCTCTCCTGCCCTTTTCAACCTTTTCATGGAACCCCTTACTCTCATTCTCAAACAAGCAGGCATTAACTATCACCTATATGCTGACGACACCCAACTCTACTATAAAATTAAATCCCATTCTGATGTTCTGCACCTTAACACCGCCCTTACCAACATCCAAAACTGGTTCCATTCCAATCATCTCAAACTTAACCCTAACAAAACTGAAATCATTCTCTTCTCTCCTAAAAACAACCCCCTCCCCATCCATACATGGATCACTGACCTTACTGCCCTCAACTGTACACTCCACCTCTCCGAATCGGTTAAATCCCTCGGCATCACCCTCAACAGTAAGTTTACGCTCAACTCCCATGTAAAAAACTCGGCCAAAGGCGCACTTTTACGCTCCAACATCTCAAAAAAATCAAACCCTTCATTCCAGCGGAAGATTTCAAATCAGTTGTACAATCCCTAGTCCTCTCGAAAATCGACTATGGTAATGCCCTTCTCACCGGCTCTCCCAAAACTCACTTGGCCCCCTCAAATCTGTTCTAAACCTAGCGGCTAGGATTATAACTGGTGGCAAACGCTCTGACCACATCTCGCCGGCCCTAAAGACCCTTAAATGGCTCCCTATTGAAGGCAGATCCTCCTTTAAATTAGCCTGCATTACCCACAAAGCCCTCCACCAAAAAACCCCGCTATAACTTTCAAACAAACTCAAAAAGCGGGCAGTGCCCGTTCGATGAGAAGCACTAACTCTCTCCTCCTCGTTCCCCCTTTGCTAAAAAGAAAGCCGCACAATCCCGCTCCTTCTCTGGTAAGGCCCCCAGCATCTGGAATACCCTCCCAAAGACCTACGACTGAATCCTTCTTACGTCAGTTTCAAAAAGACCTTAAATCGCACCTGCTCAACAAATATTGGGGTCCATAATCATTTTATGCCCATACTTGCTGTTCAGTCTCTTCCTTCTTGAATCCCCAACCTTCCCCCTTTCTCCCACCTCTCCTGCACTCCACCAACGCCAAATAGCCCCCACCTTACCCATCCACACCTCTTGCATCCCCTCGGTTCACCCCTCTCCTTAAATCTAACCACCCCTCCCTCCTCTCTTGTCTAACCCTTCCGTTACATTCAAAATATGAGTTTAGTTCCTTTTTACTACTTAATAATTTGTAACTATGTTATCCATATACGGCCTAGTAAATAGCTCCATCCTTTCACTTTGCATCGACAATAACGAGACTAGTTCCTTCTACTGTTTAATAATTTGTAATCCTTTATTTCAATGTTGTTTAGTATATAGCTTCATCCTTTCACTGTCTATCATAATCAAGATTTGTCAATTACTTTGTTGCTTAGGCCTACCATACCTCTATGTTTCTTTTTCGTTTGCCATTTGTTTTTGTAACCCATGTGCTATCGTCTTCCCAATGTAAAGCGCTCTGATACCTAAGGGTTAAGCCAGCAATATATAAAACCTCTTAAATAAAAATAAAATAAAAAATAAATAGCTCTCTAAATCTCTTTGTAAGTGGCTGAACATACACCGCATTGCCTGTGTTAGGGATCAGAGAGGTATATAGGTGTCCCTGCAACTGCCTTTCATAGTGCTGCAAACATAGGGCCTCATTTATGAGGTTTTGCCGTAGGGCAGCGCAGCAGGACTTCCTGCTGCGCTTCCCTACGGCAAAAGAAAAGGGCAGGAATGTGCCGTATCTATAAGATACGGCACATTCCTGTCCTTTTCCCCTGCGCCGGCCGCACAATGGGCTGCCGTGCGCCAACGCAGGCACCTTTGCACCATGGTGCAAGGGTGCCTGCATTGCGGGTATGATTATTTTTGTACAGGAACCTTTCTGTACAACAATAATCACAAGAGACTTCTTCCTCTTTCTATGTGTGCTGCAGAATGCAGCACACATAGAAAAAGGAAAAACGAGGAGAAATAAAGATATTGCTCCTCGTTGTGCCTCCCTTACGCCTCCCCTGGGGAGGTGTAAGCTTTTGGCGCTGCCTCAGATTTAGGATTTCTCGTAAATCTGGGGCAGTGTCAAAAGACCATGGATGTTGATGGGAACACACCCAGCAACACCCATTGCACGCCCCTTTAACGCAGAACACTGCGTTAAAGGGACTGATATTTATCAGGTAGCATTAAGCCAAAAAAAGTGGCTTAGTGCTACCTGATAAATATCACACAGGCTTCTGCACCACAGAACGTCAAAAAAAGTCACGTTCCGGAGGCGCAAGGAGTCTTATAAATGAGGCCCATAGTTTCTGAGTACATGAGTGAATGTAGAAGTGCCTTTGTCACTCTGTGACTAGGTAAGGGACATGCTCTATGCTTTGGAAACATGTATGTCAGTAGGCACCTGGACACCTAGCTTGCCACTTGCCTGTGGCCTCCAGTTCCTGCTTGTTCCATACTGATCCAGTGACACTGTAGCTGCCCCGGTATTCCTACTGGTGTTTTCCCAACCAGGGTTTTCCCACTCACTGTTCTTCATGCTAACAGAAGCCCACCCATCCCAGGACCTACTTAATGCAGGCCGCAGTGTGACCGCACAGCGGATGCGCACAACCAATGCTTCACTGGCGTGCCAAAGGCAAGCCTGTCTGCACCTGCCCATGCCTGGACCGCACCCAGCACCACAACCCCTGGCCCTCCTTTCCCCCAAAGATACACCATTGCCAAGCTCTATACCCTCGACCCCAGATGCCACAACAAACACTGACACCGAGCCAACCCACGCTCCACGGTAGGATCTCTCAACTGCACCGACTACCACTTCACATGCCACTGCACACACACCAGCCCATCAACCAGTCCCACCTCGAACACACCACAGATACCAGCTGAACAAAAAAATCAACTTGTATGCGCCCTTCTCACCACATGCTCACTATGCAAGCACTCCACTGAATTATGGGACCTAATCTCCACCCTCGCACCTGACATTGTCTTCCTCCCTGAGACCTGCCTCGAACCCACATCTGCCCCAGACATTGCCTGAGCGATCCCCGATGGATATAAAATCACTAACCAGGACCTCAGCAAAAGCTGGGAGGAGGAACTGCCATCATCCACAAAGAGACCATACAGTGTACCACCACCCACAACAATACAACCACCCCATGCAACATCTCAATTTCAAGCTCCACAAAGACGACAAGACAACAATCAGAAGCACCCTGGCATACCGACCTCCAGGCCTGCACTCCAGCTTCTGCAACACCATTGCAGATTTCATTATGCTCCTAGCCTTAGACTCCAAGGACTACATCTTCCTCTGTGACCTACATTTCCACAGCGACAACCCCAACAATAAAAACACTGCACACCTCCTCGACAGTATGAGCAACCTTGCATTGAACCAGATCATCCACGACCCTACACACCGCAGGACACATGCTGGACCCAATTTTCACCTCCAGCAACCGCATCAAATACAGCAATGTCACAGAACTCACATGGACCGATCACTACATCGTCCACTTAAGCATCTCCAGCTCCCGCTCCGCCACCCCCAAGATGACCAATGCCCCCCACCAGAGGTGTAACAAAATCTCAGAGACCAGCTGGGTTTACGCCCTAAACACCTCCAACCATACTACCGCCACCAATCTGTAACAGGGAGTAAAAAACTTCAACGCCTGGATCACCAATTGTGCAGACAGCATCGTCCCCATCAAGAGCGACATCCAGAGAAAATTCTCCAAGAAGGCCAGCTGGTACACCCAAGAAATCAGAACAGTGAAACAAGACAGCAAACAGTTTGAGAGGAGTTGGCACACCAGCAAGGACACTACCTACAGGGCAGCCTTCAAGACCTCCCTCAACCTCTACCACCGCCTACTGAGGGCAACAAAGAAGACAGCCCTTGCCGCACGCATCAAAACCAGCACCAACCACACCAAGGAACTTTTCAACATTGTTAAGGAATTCTCTAACCTGGCTGCCAGCAAAAACAACATCACACCCTCACAGGAGCTATTTGGCAACCTCCCCCACTTCTTCCATGACAAGTTTGCAACCATATACAAAAACATCAAACTCCAAACCACACCTACGACCTTCTTTGATAGATACGCCACCACCGTAACCAACACGAACCACACACTGACCACCTGGAACATCCTTTGCATCCAAGACACCACCTCCACCAAGAAATCCATCCACTCGGGAGCGCCCACAGACCCATGTCCGCACCACATCTTCAACCTTGGAAACCAAAGGATTTCCCAGGAACTCACCACCCTACTCAACAGCTCTATCACTACCTATACATTTCACTAAGCCTGGAAACACGCTAAAGTCAGACCACTCCTCAAAAAACCATCCACTGACCCCAGCAAACTCAAAAACTACTGGAAAAGATCATCAGCAATCAATTCATGACACACCTGGAGTAGAACCAGCTACTCAACGCCTCACAATCCAGCTGCCACAGCAATCACAGCACTCAAATTGCCCTGATCACAGCCACCAACGACATCCGAACCCTCCTTGACCGAGGATAAACAGCAGCTTTATCCTCCTCAACCTCTCCGCAGCCTTCAACACCATATCCCAACACACAGTGATTTAAAGACTCCACCACATCAGAATCCAAGGGGACGCACTCAAATGGATCATCTCCTTCCTTACCAGAAGAACCTAGAGGATCCTCCTCCCTCCTTTGAACCAATGAAGATCACCTGCGGTGTCCGTCAGGGCTCATCCCTCAGCCCCACGCTCTTCAACGCATTTTTCACACCGCTGACCAACATCATCAGATCCTATGGTCTCAACAAAATTGCCTATGCAGATGACACCCAACTCATCATCTCACTCACAGAAAACCCCACCACCACGAGAAGCAACTTTCACAGATGCATCACAAACGTCGCCAACTGGATAAAGAACAACTGCCTGCAGCTGATCACAGACAAGACAGAAGTACTGATCTTTGGCAAGAGCAGCAACACATGGAACGACTCCTGGTGGCCATCAAACCTAGGACCTGCGCCCACTCCCTCCAACAACGCCAGAAACCTCAAAATCATCATTGACAACAAGCTCACCATGAAATCACAGATCAACGCTGTCTCCTCCGCCTGCTTCCTCACTCTGTGCATGCTACGTAAGATCTACTTGAAGATCTCCTACACATGGGACACACTGTGACAGAAGCCCTCATCACTAGCTGACTGGACTACGGCAATGCCCTTTACATAGGAATCACCGCACATCTTCTACAGAGACTTCAGACCATACAGAATGCCGCTCGGCCTTCCCCGATGAACCCACATCACACCCCCACAACAGGAAACTCCGCTGGCTCCCTGTACAGAAGAGATGCCAATTCAAGCTGCTGACCCATGCAAACAAGGCTCTACAGAACAAAGGACCCGCCAACATGAACCGCCGCCTGAACTTCCACCAACCATCAACAAGACTACACTCCACCTCCCTTTCACTTGCCCCTACTGTTCGCATCTACTGAAGCAGAAGTTGAGGACGCTCCTTCTTCAACATCGCAGCAAAGACGTGGATCAGCCTCCCCATGCACTCCGTACCATCACCCTAATTCCAGAATTCCGAATGACCCTCAAGACCTGACTGTTCGAAAAAGCCTCCGGGGCCTGCAAGTGCCTGGATACCCTAGCAGGTGGTTAGCTACACTTTATACATTCTGATTGATTGATTGATTCCTTTATTAGTGGTTTACTCTATGTAGTGCTTGACATAGGAGTCTGCAAGTGCATGAGCAAGTTACTAAAACTCAAAAGGACATCTCTCACTTTTTTAATCAGAAAGCACCATGCTTTATGGCATACCTCTAGCAAATCTCAGAGGTGAGTTATATCTACTAAAACGTAGATTTAAGATTTGACAAATAGCTTTTACATGCCAAGTGAAGCTGGCGGTGACACTGCACAGATAGAGTCTGCACTAGCAGGCCTCACCCTTATTTAAAGGACTATTTGTCAGGAACGAATGATGTAGTTGTGCCACTACTTGCCTACATATCTGAGTGAGTGTACGAGTCCACCTGCAGCAGTGGCATAAGATGTTTAAGTAAATGTGCTGGTATATGACTGTCTGATTTAGTACCCCTATAGCTCTCTAAATCACTATGTAAGTGGCTGAACAAACACCGTGTTGCCTGTGTTAGGGATTACAGGGGTATATATCTGCCTCTGCAATTACCTTTTATAGTGCTGCATAAATAAGTACTTTCTTAGTAGGTGACTGAATATATAAGTGGCTCTGTTGCTCCAAAACCAGGTGAGGGACAGGCACTATGCTTTGGAAACATGTATGACAGTTTCTTTATGGGTGGTATACTCGATGTAGTTCTTGGCATAGGGGTCTGCAAGTGCTTGAGCAAGTTACTAAAACTCAAAAAGACATCTCTCACTTTTTTAACCAGAAAGCACTGTGCTTGATGGCATACCTCCAGCACATCTCAGAGGGGTGTTATATGTACTAAAATGTAGATTTAAGGCTTGACAAACAGCTTTTACATGCCAGCTGAAGCTGGCAGGGAGACTGTGCAGACAGGGTCTGCACTAGTAGGCCTCACCCATGTTTAAAGGGCTATTTGTCTGGAGTAAATGATGAGGTTATGTCACTACTTGCCTACAGATCTGTCTGAATGCATTAGTCCACCTACAAGAGGGCCATGAGATATTTAAGTAAATGTGTCAGTATGCAGCTATCTTTTTTAGTACCTCTAAATAGAAGCCCATGTTCACACCAGAACATGGACTTCTATTGGAATTCTCAAGGGCATATTATCAAGCCCATTATCGCCGATTTAGCAGCAGTTTTCTGCGGCTAAACCGGCGTTAATTTTTAACGCCGTTCTTGATAATATGCCCCTAAGCACCCTGCTTTATAGAATACCTACACCGTATCTCAGAGGTGACTTGCGTGTACTAAAACATGGGTTGGAGGCTTGTGACACAGCTTTTACATGCCAAGTGAAGCTGGCAGTGGGAGTACACAGACAGAGTCACAAGTAGTAGGCCTGATCCATGTTTAAACACTGCGGACTCAATTCACAAAGGTAAACTTCCACTTTTGTGTAAGTTTACTACTTTTCGTTATTCACAAAGGTAAACCAAAAGTCTAACTTTACTACTATCTTGTATGTTGGAGAGCAATCTATCTCAGCTGTTATAACACTTATCAAGAATCACAAGTGTTAGTTTTGTTTTGTGCTTGATTTTTTTCCACGCAATGTGAAAAATATTGTCTGAAAGTTTTTTTCAAAAAGTTTAAAAACACCAAATAAATCTCAAAATAGTTAAAAAATACAAAAAAACCCAAAAAGTTACAACAAAAAAAAAAAAGGTTCTTCTAGAACCGCCTATTCTGATTAAAGATAGAAATTATTTTTGTTTTATATATGTTAGTAGTGGTGTAAATATGCCTTGTACTATGTTTTCGTATGTAGTGAATGGATGTGTGCATGGGTAGTGCCTGGGTGATTGGATGTATGTATGGGTAGTGCCTCTGTGATTGCCTGAGTGCATTGGTGGTGCCTGAGTGAATGTATGAGTGCGTAGGTAGTGCCTGAGTGAATGAAAGAGTGCAAGGGTAGTGCCTGGGTCATTGGATGAGTGAATGAGTACTACCTGGGTGATAAGATGAGTACTTAGGTAGTGCCTGGGTATTTTGATGAGTGCAAGGGTAATGCCTGAGTGACTGGATGAGTGCAAGGGTAGTGCCTGAGTGAATGGATGAGTGCAGGGTAGTGCCTGAGTGAGTGGATGAATGCATGGGTAGTGCCTGGGTAAATGGATGAGTGCATAGGTAGTGCCTGGGTGATTGGGTGAGTGCATGGATAGTGTGTGGGTGATTTCATGAGTGTGTGGGTAGTGCCTGAGTGATTGGATGAGTGCATGGGTAGTGCCTGAAATAATGGATGAGGGCAAAGGTAGTACCTGAGTGAATGGGTGAGTACAAGGGAAGTGCCTGAGTGATTGTATGAGTGCATGGGTAGTGCCTGAGTGATTGGATGACTGCATGGGTAGTGCCTAGGTGATTGGTTGAGTGCATGTATAATGCCTGGGTGATTGGGTGAGTAAATGGACAGTGCATGAGTGATTTCATGAATGCGTGGGTAGTGCCTAAGTGATTGGATGAGAGCATGGGTAGTGCCTGAGTCATTGGATGAATGCATGGGTAGTGCCTGAGTGAATGGATGAGTGCATGAGTACTGCCTGATTTATTGTATGAGTGTGTGACTAGTGAATGTTAGATTAGATGAGTGTATGAGTAGTGCCTGTGTAGTTGAATGAGTGGATGAGTACTGTCTCAGTAATTGGCTGTATGAGTAGGAAATGGTTGATTGTAGAAATGCATGAGTAGTGCCTGGGTGAATAAATGAGTGGAAGAGAGCTACCTTGGTGATTGTATGAGTGCATGGGTAGTGTTTCAGTGAATAGATGAGTGCATGAGTAGTGCCGGTGGGATTGGATTAGTAGAAGAGAGCTACCTTGATGATTGGATGAGTGCATGGGTAGTGTTTCAGTGATTAGATCAGTGCCTGAGTAGTACCTGTGTGATTGCATGAGTATTTTAAAGTTAAGATCATGAGCTGTTCCACACGTCTCAGACTATATGCACAAGTACAGACATGGCTGAAATATGGAAGATGTGAGATATTTAAAGTTGCCGGAATACGTTTTCATATTTCAAGCACACACATCACTATCTACAGCTTACTTGCAGTGTACTTTTGCAGAGAGTTATGTAGACTAGGATACTCATTAATACACTTGGGAACATGTTTTAAACCTCACATTTGTCAAATAGTTTGATTAAAGAAACAAACCTCACAGTGCTAGGCTTAACCCAAAATGAAAGGCTGACTCCTGTCATACTACTGATATTAGTGTCAGCATCTCTCCAGAGACCTCGATGAGTGTGTCATTACCTTTTAGAGGTGAAATGACACATGTAAAGTAAGCACTAGACTACCACTGTAAATATGTGTTCGAATAAGCTGCATGGATGACTTTCTGCTTATTATACAGGGCAGCATGGTATGAAACTGTGTGTTCAAGTGCTTTCATGAGCTTTCCTTAAAGAGATATGTAGTTCTTGGACTGAAAGGTGAAGTATTTCTGTTAATAATAACTCAGGGATACGATAGACTATTTACTTTTGAAGTTACGATTGTCAGCTGCACCACACGTCTCAGACTACATGCACAAGTACAGACTTGGCTGAGATATGGAAGAGTTCAGATATTCAAACCTGACAGAATACACTTTCAGTTTCAAGCACAAACATCCCCATCTACGGCCTACTTGCAGTGTACCTTTGTGGAGAGTTATATGTACTAGGATAGAGGTTAATATACTTGGAAACATGTTTTAAATCTGCCATTCCTCTACCAGTTTCATTAGACAGACAGAGCTGGCAGTGCCAGGCCTAAACCAAAATGAAAGACTGGCTCCTGTAATACCACTCTTATTACGATCAACATGTCTTCAGAGATCTCAATGAGTGTGTCAGTGCCTTTTACAGGTCAGATGGCACTTGTAAAGTAGGCTGTAGACACTAGACTACCTCTGTTGTACAGTGCATGCTCTATAAATGTGTGTAGATTAACCAGCATGGATCCCTTTATAGTTCGCATACAAGATATATGAACGCGGATACGTGGAAGCAGTTGAATATATATGTTCAACTGCTTCCACAAGGCCTCTTTACAAAAGAGATGTGCGGTAGTGAGACTAAGAGGTGAAATAGCTCTGTCAATATATAACAAGGGTTATAATAGAGTGTATAGTTTTCAAATTAGGGTCATCAGCTGTACCACACATATCAGACTACATGTACAAGTGTAGACATAGCTGAATTGTGGAAGAAGTCATACATTCAAACTTATATTTCAAAGGCTTATTTGCAATATACCTTTGCAGAGAGGTATATAGAGTATGATAGAGATTTATACATTGGGCGACATGTTTTAAACCTCACATTTCTCTACAGGTTTTGTTAGAGAGGCAAAGCTCGTACTGCCAGGTCTAACCCAAAATGAAAGGCCGTCTTCTCTCATGCCACTGTTATTATTGTCAGCATCCCTCTACTAATTCAATCACTGTGTCAGTGGCTTTTAGGGGTAAGATGACACATATAAAGTAGCCTATAAACACTAGACTACCTCTGTTTCATACCGCATGCTCTATAAATGTGTCTAAAAGAAGGTGCATGGATAATTTTCTGTTTATTATACAGGGCACTGGGGTTTGAAGCTTTGTGTTTAACTGTTTTCACAAGATCTGCTTACAAAAGTGATGTGTGGTTCTGGGACTGAAAGGTGAAGTACCTCTCTCAATATTTGGTAAGTGGTATAATATACTGTTTAATATTCAAGTTATGATCATTAGCTACACCACACATCTAACGCTATATGTATTAGTACAGAGATGGCTGAGACACGGAAGAGGTGAGACATTGAAACTTGATAGAATATGTTTTCAGTTCAAAGTACACACATCATTTTCTACAACCTACTTGCAGTGTACCTTTCCAGAGACTTATATGAACTAAGATTGTGGTTAATACACTTGGGAACATGTTTTAAACCTCAAATTTTTCAATCTGTTTGATTAATGAGACAGATTTCAGAGTTCCAGGCATACACAAAATGAAAGCCCAACTCCTGTCATGCCACTCCTGTTAGTATCAGCATCTCTCTAGAGATCTCAATGACTGTGTCAGTGCCTATTAGCAGTGAGATGACATATGGAAAGTAGTCTGTAGGCACTAGACTTCATGTGTTTCAAACCGTATGCTCTGTAAATGTGTGTAGACGAAGGTGCATGGATGACTTTTTCCTTGTTGTACAGGGCAGCAGGGTATGAAGCTTTGTATTTAAGTGCTTTCACTAGACTTGCTAAGAAAAGAGATGTGTGGTTCTTGGACTAAAAGGTGAAATAGCTCTGATAATATTTGCCCAGGGGTATGATAGACCGTTCAGTTTCTAAGTTAGGATCATCAGGTGCACCACACATCTGAGACTAAATGTACAAGTACAGACATAACTTAGACATGGTAGCAGCCAGACATTGAAACTTGACAGAGTACGCTTTCAGTTTAAGGCACACATATCACTATCTATGTCCTACCTTCAATATACCTTTGCAGAGAGTTTTATGGACCAGGATGCTGGCTAAAACACTTGGGAACATGTTTTAAACCTCACATTTGATTAGTGACACAGAGCTGCCAGTGCCAGGTTTAACCCAAAATGAAACACTGAGGGGCCGATTCCGATTCGGGCCGGAAATCTCCCCGACCGAGCCGGACCCGGAGAGATTTCCGACCGAATCGGACCCGTGCAGTCCGACCGAACGAGTACGATGCGCACGTATGCCATCGGACTCGAAGTCGGTCGGACTCCCATTGAAGTCAATGGGAGCCTGTCGTACAACGCGTACGCGGGCTCCCATTGACTCAATGGGTGCGATGCGGACAAGTGCGCCCCCTACAGCGTGAACGCGGCGAAGCGATTCGCGCCGTACACGCACAGGTAGGGGGACCCATGGGTCCCCCCTGTGTGCGACTCACGCGGCTCACGCGTACAGGAGGTCCGACACGGACCCCCAAAGTACGGCTCCGACAGCTCTTTCGAGCCGGAGTGCGCGGCTCGGTCGGACTGCTCGCGGCGCGCATCGTACTTACCCGGCCGGGGAACGTCTCCATTGCGCGGTGCGAGTCGTGTCCGTGCGTGTCGGTCGGTGCGGTTCGACCCGGGATCGAGTCAGTCGGAGCAGTCGGGACGCCCGGACGAGTCGGTCGGCGAATACGCATCGTACTCGCTCGCCCGGACGCGCGTACGGATCGGTCGGGAAATAGGGCTCCGAATCGGATCCGGTTAAGCCGAATCCGATTCGGAGCCCTACCGGCCGAGATCGGAATCGGCCCCTGAGTCTTGTCATATCACTCTTATTAGTGTCAGCATCTCTCTAGAGATCTCAATGAGTGTGTTAGTCCCTTTTAGGGGTGATATGACACATGTAAAGTCGCTTATAGGCACTAGACTACCTGTGTTTTAGAGCGCATGCTTTATGAATATGTGTAGAATAAGGAGCATGGATCACTTTCTGGTTATCATAGAAGACAGTGGGGTATGAATGTATATGTTCAAATGCTTCCATGTGGCCTACATAGAAAGGAGATGTGTGTTTCTGGGACTGAAAGGTAAAGTAACTCTGTCAATATTTAACAAGGGTTATGATAGACTGTATAGTTTTTAAATTAAGATAATCAGCTGCACCACATGTATAAACTACACATACAACTACAGACATGGCTAAACAGGAAACAGGCCAGAAATTGAAATTTGCCAGAATATGTTTTCAATTTATAGCACAGACATCACTATCTGCGACCTACCTACAGTGAATCTTTGCAGAGACTTATATGGAGTAGGATATGGGTTAATACATGTGGCAACATCTTTTAAACCTCACTTTTCTCTACCAGTTTCATTAGAGACTCAGAGCTTGCAATGTCAGGCCTATGCCAAAAAGAAAGACCGACTCCGCTTATGTTAGTCTTGTGAGTCTCATCATATTTTTAAACACCTGAATGAGTGTGTTAGTGCCTTTTACGTAAGAGATGACAAATATAAAGTAACCTTTAAGTACTAGATTAGGTCACTTTCACAGTGCATGCTTTCCAAATGTGTATAGTAGATGCTACATGCATCATTTGCTGCTCATTATACAGGGCAGTTGGGTATGAAGTAGTGTGTTCAAGTGCTTCTGTGATGCCTGCCTAGCTAAGACATCTGAGCTTCTGGTACTGAATGCTGAAGTATCTCTGACAAAATGTATGCAGTGCTATGATAGACTGTATATTTGTTAAGTTATGATCATTAGCTACACCACAAGTGACAGACTACACATAGAAATACAGACATACCTGAGACATTGTAACAGTTAGGCATTTAAACTTGACAGAGTACGCTTTCAGTTTACAGTGCACCTCTCACTATCTATAGCGTACTTGTGGTGTGCCTTTGCAGAGACTTATATGGACTCGGATAGAGGTTAATACATGTGGCACCATCTTTCAAACCTCAGTTTTCTGTACCAATTTAATTAGAGAATCAGAGCTTGCAATGCCAGGCCTAAGTCAAAATGAAAGGCTGACTCCTATCATGCCACTCTTGTGAGTGTCAGCATCTTTCTAAAAAACTCAATGAGTGTAACAGTGCCTTTTTAGGGTGAGATAACAAATATTAAGTAGCTTTTAAGTACTAGATTACCTTTGTTTCACACTGCATGCTCTCTAAATGTGTGTAGTAGAAGATGTATGGATCACTTTCTGCTCATTATACAAGGCAGTTTGGAATGAAGCTGTGTGTTCAAATGCTTGCGTGACATCTGCCTACCTAACAGATCGGTGCTTTTGGGACTGAATGCTGACATAGCTGAGACATTTTTAGACGGGTGTGATAGACTGCAAAGTTTTTAAGTTAGGGTGATGAGCTGAACCACATATGTCAGACTACCTCTGTTTCACATCGAATCCTCAGTAAATATGTGTAGAAGAAACTGCATGGATCACTTTCTATTTATTATATAGGGCAGCCACAGATGAAGCTGTGTGTTCAACTGCTTCCATGTTGCCTGCCTAGGAAAGAGATCTGTGCTTCTGGGACTGCTCTTAAGAAGAAAATGAAAAAGAAATATATAAGCATGTTATGCTAAAAAAGCATTAATATTACATTTCTTTTTAAAATCACATTGTATTATAATTATATACCAGTATCAGTTTCGCTTTTTTACTGTTCTCAGATTTCATATAACTTCACCATACATGGTGGTTTGAATGTGGCATCATCATTGAACAGTGTGGAAAAACAACCAAATGTATTGTATAAAAAACCCTAAAGAGCATAGTACATCATTATAAATATGTGTAACTCTGCTTTATACTCACTACAGTTTCTTAATCACTTGTTTCATCTATATTAACTCTACTACTTAAGATAAATAGATGTTAAAGCATTAACTATTACTATTATACCTGGTACAATACTGAAAAGAAATATACATTCTTTTTGCTTTCTAAAGTTAATCTTCCATTAGGCAAAATAATAATGAATAAACTAATTATGAATACTGGTAGAATCCAATCCATTCTGTTTTTTAAAGACATCACCCCCAATAGTCCAAATGATGTTCTAAGAACTTTGGCTGCAGAAATATCTTATAGGAATTAGTTGGCTGAGAAGGCAATCTAGCTTTGAATTTCAGGTTGGTATTATTGCAATGTGTCCATCCACTGTTACATTTTAAAAGCACAGTCTTTGTATGTGCAATGTAGACACCATGTCTGATCTACAATATGAACAGGCCATATTTTGATTTGCTGTTTTAACCAATTTGTTAAAAGACACTGGGGCATATTAGCAAGACCCACGTTAAAATGATCGCCGTTTTAGCAGCAGGAAACTGCCGCTAAAACGGCGATAATGGGCTTGCTAATATGCGTTATAGAATTCCAATAGAAGCCCATGTTAGATGTGCAAGACATCTAACCTGGGCTTCTATTGGAATTCCATAACGCATATTAGCAAGCCCATTATCGCCGTTTTAGCGGCAGTTTCCTGCCGCTAAAACGGCGATCATTTTAACGTGGGTCTTGCTAATATGCCCCACTGTTTTGTAGTCGGGTATCGTTAAGTATAGAAATCGTTCTGCACGTATTTCAGTGGTAGAAGTAAATAAACAATCTTCACACTTATGGTTCCATTTGTAACTTAGTCCAAATAAGTTATCGATATTTATTCCTTCGCCTTCTAATACTCCAAGCATGACCATTATAAATTCTTGTGCATCTTGTTGTATGTTGAGAGTAAATGTCACTGATCCACTCCATATATATAAAAGATGTAGAATGCCAGAAGCAATATGTATCTTACTTCTGTCAGTAAGCAACTGTTAAAATAAATGATGTAGTGCAGAACAGAATTTTTTTTCAAGGTTTTACATGATTTCGTTAAGAAGATGTGGCAAATGAAGGATTACATTTACTACTACATTAGCATAACAGTTGATACCTGAAGTGTTTTCTAACTGGTATCCTACAATATCACCTTCAGTTTCCACTCTTTTTTGCTTTATGACTTCAACTTTCTCTTCAATGACTTTCTTATCTTGAACTTCAGTTGAATGTTTCATATATTTCCATTTTGGACATAGTATACGTTTCTAATATATTGGGTATTCACCTAAATGAGGAGCATAAAGTCTTCTTAAGCGATTGTGCTCTCTTACACAATTTGCATCAGCAGTAACCTTTTTCTCATCAAATTCTATCAAATACAAACCAGACAATGTTCTTACTCGAGACAATGCATTGTATACCATTCCCTCTTTGAACACAGAACTTCCAATAGTAACAAAAGCTCTGTCTATACTTAAACCTTGAGATTTGTGAATAGTTACTGCATATGCTAGAGACATAGGAGACTGTTCTTTGAACACACAAATCCTCTACAATCAAAAAATGTACGACACAAAGCCCAATCTGTCTTACCTCATTAATCTGATCAAATTTCACAATCAAAAATTCTATTCCATCTCTATTTTGAAAATTCACAAAATCAACAATGTTTCCCATCACTCCATTTACTAATCCTTCCTCTACATTCAAATGATGACGCAAAATTACTCTGCAATTTTTACAAACATGTAAACACTTATCTAATCCTTCAGTTTTATATACAGACTTTTCCAAAGAATCCAATTTAGCTTGTTGTTTTTCAGTAAGTAGAACTGTTACGCCCCGGTGTTCCATTTTGTCAGTAGAATAATTTCCTGAATTTGTTGTTTTTCCAGTAGTTGTTCATTAAAGTTAGGCATTAAACAAACTATGGATTTGTTTTCTGCAAGCATATTGTACATTAGTTCTGCTGGTGTTTTTTCAGTTGTAAACAAATTCGTTATTAGCCGACTTTCTGAAGCTTGTTTACTATGTTTTGCAGTGTACCTTTGCAGAGAGTTATATGTGCTAGCATAGTGGTTAAAACACTTAAGAACATGTTTTCAACCTCACATTTCTCTACCAGTTTCATTAGAGACACAGAGATCCCAGTGCCATGCCTAACCCACAATGAAAGGCCGACTCCTCTCATGCTACTCTTATTAGAGTCAGCATCTCTGCCAGAGACCTCAATGAGTGTGTTAGTGTCTTGCAGGCATGAGATGACACATATAAAGTAACCTATTAGTACTAGACTACCTGTGTTTCAGACCGTATGGTCTGTCAATGTGTTTAAAAGAAGCTGCATGGATGATTTTCTGCTTATTACACAGGGTAGCAAGATATAGAGCTGTGTGTTCAAGTGCTTTCACAAGGGCTGCTTAGAAAAAATATGCATGGTTAATGCACTTGGAACATGTTTTCAACCTCTCATTTCTCTACCATTGTGATTAAAGACACAGAGCTCATAGTGCCAGGCCTAACCCAAAATAAAAAGCTGACTCCTGTCATGCCACTGTTATTAATGTCAGCATCTCTCCAGAGACCTCAATGAGTGTGTCACTGTCTTTCAGAGATCTGATGACACATGTAATGTGGCGTATAGGTACTAGACTACCTCGGTTTTATACTGCATGCTCACAAAATGTGTGTAGTAGAAACTGTATGGATCATTTTCTGCTAATTATACTGGGCAGCTACATATGAAGCTGGGTCTTCAAGTGCTACTGTGATGCCTGCCTAGCTAAGAGATCTATGCTTCTGGGACTGAATGCTGAAGTAGCTCTGAAAATGCTTGTCAAGGGGAATGATAAACTGTATAGTTTGTAAGTTAGAGTCATGAGCTACAGCACACATTCCAGACTACACATACAAATCCAAACATACCTGAGACATGATCGCAGTGACACATTGAAACTTGACACAGTACTCTTGCAGTTTCAAGCAGACACATTGTTATCTATAGCTTACTTGCAGTGTACCTTTGTGGAAATATATATGGACTAGTTTAGAGGTTAATACATCTGGCAACATGCTTTAAATCTCACTTTTCTCAACCAGTTTCATTAAAGAGTCAGAGCTCACAATGCCAGGCCTAAGTAAAAATGAAAGGCTGACTCCTGTCATCTCACGCTTCTAATGTCTCAGCATCTTTCTAAAGACCTCAATGAGTGTGTCTGTGCCTTTTAGGATTGAGATGACATGTGTAAAGAAGCCTATTGGTACTAGACTACCTCTGTTTCACACCACATGTTCTGTAAATCTGTGTGGAAAAAGCTGCATAGATCAGTTTCTATTCATTATTCCGGGCAGTTGGCTATAAAGTTGTGTGTTCAAGTGCTTCTGTGACGCCTGCCTAGCTAAGGGATCTGTGCTTCTGGGCCTAAATGCTGAAGTAGCTCTGACAAGTTTTGTGCAGGGGTATGATAAACTGTATAGTTTTTAAGTTAGGGTCATCAGCTGCACCACTTGTGTCACACTACACATAGAAGTACAGATATACCTGAGACATAGTAGCAGTCAGATATTCAAAGTTGACAGAGTAGCTTTCAATTTAAAGAACAGACATCACTAGCTACAGCCTACTTGAAGTGTATCTTTGCAGAGACTTATATGGACTAGGATAGAGGTTAATACATCTGCCAACATGTTTTAAACCGCACTTTTCCCTAGCAGTTTCATTAGAGCGTCAGAGCTCACAATGCCAGGCCTCTGCCAAAATGAAACGCTGACTTCTGTCATGCCACTATTGTGCGTGTTACCATCTTTCTAGACACCTCAATGACTGTGTCAGTGCCTTATAGGGGTGAGATGACACATGCAAAGTAAGCTATCGGTACAACACTACCTCTATTTCACATCATATGCTCTGTAAATATATGTAAAAGAAGCTGCATAGATTACTTTTTGCTTACTATACAGGTTAGCCATGGATGAAGCTGTGTATGAAAATACTTTCATGAGGCCTGCCTAGCTAAGAGATCTGTGCTTCTGGGACTGAATGTTGAAGTAGCTCTAGCAAGATGTGTGCAGGGGTATGACAGACTGTATAGTCTTTGAGTCAGAGTCATTAGCTGCACCATACATCAAACTACATGTACAACTGCACACATACTTAACACATGGGAGCAGTCAAACATTCAAATTTGACACAGTATGCTTTCAGTTTAAAAGACGCACCTCACTATCTACAGCCTACTTCCAGTGTAAATATGCAGAGACTTATATGGACTATGATAGAGAATAATACATCTTGCAACATGTTTTCAACCTCACGTTTCTCTGCCAGTTTTATTACAGAGGCAAAGCTCTCAATATCAGGTCTAAGCCACAATGAAAGGCTGACAACCATCATACCACTCTTCTTAGTGTCAGCATCTTTCTAGAGACCTCAATGAATGACTGTCTGTGACTTTTACAAGTTACTTAACACATATAAAGTAGTCTATAAGCACAATACTACCTCTATTTTATATCACATCCTCTGTGAATATCTGCAAAAGAATCTGCATAGATCACTTTTTGCTTACTATACAGGGTAGTCAGGGATGAAGTAATGTGTTCAAATGCTTCCATGACATCTGCCTAGCTAACTGATCTGTGCTTCTTGGATGGAGATGTATAAACAAGCATGAGTCATGGTAGCACTCAGACATTCAAATTTCAGAGAAAATGCTTTTAGTTTGAAGCACAGATATCACTATGTACAACCTATTCCTAATAAATATTTCTGTAGAATTATATAGACCAAGATACAGGATAACACACTTAACAACATGTTTTGAACCTCACATTTCTCCAATACTTCACAACTTTTATAAATATTTAAAAGAAATATTTAATCACTAAAGCACTCCTACACCATATAGCACAATCCACACACATTTGCAACTTACCGCTGATGTTTATTATGAAAATAAAAAAAATTGTTAAATACTTTTCTTTTCCACACAATAAACATGATGTACCTCTCTCAAGAAGGAAAAACCAGTAATGGCAAAATGTCTCTCTCATTGTCCACAGAAATGAATGTAAGTAACAAATCGAAATATTCCCTTTATTTTTCAAAATCTAATAACTGTTTCTATTGGACAATTATATCAACTCTTCATCAGTCTCTTCTAAAGAAGCCCAATCTGCTTGTGTAACTTGTTGGAGTTGCGACTCCACTGTGGCACCCAGTGCGACCCCCAGTGTAACACCACGGCTTAGTTGCGGATCCTTACAGGAGTTCAAAAATCCCCTGGTAGGGGGTGGTCCCCGGGGCTGTGGGGGAGGCCACAGGGCCACCCCCACATTTTTAAAAATAATTAAGTGTGTGCCCTGGGGAGGTGGTGGCCCCCGGGGCAGCAGGAGGCCTGCACGAGCCCCCCCATCATTACTTTTAATTGCCCCCGGGACCTGGCCCAACCGGGGGCCTAATTAAACAAAGTGCCGATCCCCCACTTCATTTTTTGTTTTTTATTACATACCACGACTCTGACCTGAATTATTTAAAAAAAAATGCTTTTTTTGGCCCTGGGGGACCCTGTGGGACACCCTGAGGAGGCCTAGGGAATCAGGGTGTTTCTACCCTGCCCCCTTTGGTTTTTTTTACGTTTTTTCTTATGACTCAGTTCAACCGAGTCACAAGATGGCTGTCAACACTTTCTGGTTTGAAGTGTTGCCAGACATGAGATCGTCAGGGGTTGTGGATCCACCTCAGGCACAGTTGTATTTCTGAGAAATCTTTACATCACTCATGACATGGTCAGTAACATCACTGATGGCATTTCAAATTCCTTCTACCCTCAATGGTCTTTTATATTGCCACAACCTCTCTTGCCTGTACGGCATGGTTGGTTTGTTGCCCCTGCCCACTTTTCCCTTCCCTCCATGGTCCGTTGTGCTGCAACTGCCCCTCTCGCCTGCACAGCATGGTCAACTAGTTGCTTCTGCACCCTCCTCCATGAGACGATCTTACTCCCATAGAAATTATGGTTAGTGCTCTAAACAACAAAAATGAGGACATACTTTCTGAGTTCTCAAATAGCAACAAAGCACTTTTAAATAATTTCCTATCTTTATTTATTTTTTATCCGGTTAATCACTTGATTATATGTTGCACTTAAGGGAGAGGATGTGGCCTTCCAGCCAGAGCTGCAGACTTTGCAACTGGGGAACCAGGTTTGAGTTTTGGCATCAGCTCAACATCCTGTGATTTTGGGCAAATCACTTTATCTCCCTATGCCTAAAACCAAAATGAATGTGTAAGGGAACTGATGCTCATGTAACGCACTCCTATACCTTTAGGTCAAGTCTGCGCATTATAAAGCTGCAAAAAAAAAAAAATATTTAAGTGTTTTGCACACTTCTGTTATTGGGCTACACTAGGGCTACATTTGGGTGACATTTGTGCTATATTTGGGCTCTATTTTCTCTGGTGACCATCTTGGGAGATTTATTTGTTATGAAGCTCCCTAATTTAATCATTTACTTCAGTATCCTCAGAAGAAAATGCTTTCAGTTTTCTACTTTGATTCCATCAAAATGGCGTTCATATGTGCTACATCTTTGGAATAAATTCAGAATGTTAGCACTCTAGTTGCTCATTAGAACACTGTCGTAAAAATGCTGATCACCAGGGAGTTAGCTGGCAGTCTGCTGCTGGTGTTGAAAGTGCATGTTTCAGTCTGCATGTCAGAATTCTTTAATGACATAGAAGAGGATGATATTTGAGAACTCACTTAAAATGTGTCCTAATTTTCTTTCTACAGCACTAACTACAATTTATATGACAAGCTGAACCCCCTCATTTTGTTACTTTCTAAATTAAATGTTTTAAGTTTTATCAGTTTGATTCAATCAACATGGCTTGCTCTAGTAGTTCTTTAGCACACTCTGGGAGGCTGCAGTAGAACACAAGGGAATCAACTGTCAGACTTCATTTTCATATGGCTGAGAAATGTATAGAAAATATGCTCTCATTTCAGCTTCTGGAGCACCTTCCATAACCTCTATGGGTAAATCATGAGAAAACAATGATTCTTGAAATCAAATCCCTGCAGAAGGCTTTTCCACAGGGTAAAATCACCTTAGAACACACCACAATTCCTAAAATTAGTATGGTACCATCAACAAATTATTTATATTATAACTAAGATCTGTTATCACCTTTTATACGTTCTCCTTTTTGTGACCCTCAAAACCTGTCATTCACTACAATGCATTTCAATAGGGTACTATCATGTATATTGGCCCGAGGATGGCTGCCAACACTTCCTGGTTGAAGAGTTGTCAGGCAATCAAATTTCAGTAGGATTTCAGTAGGATATGGGCTCCCAGATACCGCTATTTTTTAAACCTAAATATCTCTGAAACAACTGAACAAATTTAAACCAAATCACAAAAATCCCGCTTTTTGAACCAACATCTAGCTTTCTGCCAAATTTGGTGCAATTCCGTTCAGCGGTTCGGGCTGTATTTGTGTTCCAAAAAATTAAAAAAACCCATAGACATAACTTGGGCTAAAAGCATTTTGGGACCCCCTTTTTTCTCAGCCTGAAACTTTCAACAAACCAGCCAAACCAAAATAGGGAAGTTTTGTGAAAAGTTTGGGAATATTTGTCAAGCGGCGCCAATTTTATTGACAAAACAAAAACACTTTTCCTTTGGAAACTTTGGTCAAAACTATAACTACCTACTGGCTATCGCCAGTAGGTTATATATATGTATTATATAGTGCCTTGCACTGTCTAGTGCCATCGTGAACAGTGTATCCTCGTCGTCTTGAGCGACAATTATACAAATTGTTGGAGAACACGGTTATTTATCTGACTCCTGCGCAAGTAAGGTTTGACAAGAAGGCTGTGGCGAGCGATATATTTAAAATGAGCCATGACCATGGAATTTACCTGGAACTCACTGCCAAGTATCAGTGCACACGGTGACGGACAAAAGAGGATTGTGTCTACTTTTGGATATTTGTGTGGTACGTGATGAAACAGCATTCGTGCTACTGCATATTTATGCAAAGAAAGAACAGCGAAGTAAGTCTTTTGGGACTGAATGGGGAACATTGGATGTAGCACGGGCACTATTAACTAATTGTATTGAAATTGGGACACGCTAACATGGCTGCCATGATTGTTGAATGTCTAAGAGAACTGCAGCAGTCCTCTTTTGCGTGCAACCATTACAAAGCCATTGGGAAAGTGATCTCTGAATTCGAAAGCACCGTGGTGATGTCATGACACTCAATTTAGCAGTATTGATAAAGGTGAATGCCGAAGCATGTCTCCTCAAATTAAGTAACTACAAAGCTATCATCCTGTGAGTGCTCAGTACCAGTCCTTAAGGACATTTGAAATATATATATATATATATATATATATATATATATATATATATATATATATATTCACTGAAAAAACCATAGGTTTCAGGGACGTTATAGTTACAAATTAGCATTTAAAAAACCTTTGAAATTCACTGAAAAAACCATAGGTTTTAGGGACAGTTATAGTTAGTTGGACATTGCACTCATACAAAACCCGTGAAATTCCCCGTTATAGTTAGTCCAGCTAACTATAACTCGCGCCCCGCAATGCACTGCTGATGACGTCACATATTACATCACTCATGACATGGTCAGTGACATCACTGATGACATCACTGATGACATCTCAAATGACATCACTGATGACATCACTGATGACATCATCCAGTGACTGTGTGTTTCTGTAAAGTTTATATATTTTTAATATATATATAGGAAAAGACGTATTGAAGAATGAGTGGGTGTGTAAGTGTCTGTATGGATGATTTAGTAGGTGCGTGACTGACTCTATAAGTGAGTGATTTAACGTATCTTACTGAATGCATGGGTTAGTGACTAAACTGGGTGAATGTCTGTATCCGTCTGTCTGTTGCTGTGTAAGTGGCTGCATGTGTTTGTGAATAGCTACATGAGTGTCTATATGAGTTATTGAATGCTTGTCTGAGTATCTGTATGGGTGCCTGAGTGTTTGTGTGGGAGGGGTGTGTGCAACTCTGTGCATAGATGTGTGAGTGGGTGATTCACTGGGTGGATGGTTTCAAGAGTGCAACTGTGATAGACTGTATGGGTGGGTAAGTGTGTGTAAGAGTGTGTTAGTCAGTGAATGTATGTCCCAGTGGTACATGTGTGAGTAACTACATATGTGAAAGGCAGTATATATGTGTGTTGGAGTATATAAATAGCTATAAGCGAGAGTGAGTGATTGTGATAGTGGCTGTATGGATGAGTGTGTGCTTGTATCAGTGATTGTATAAGAGCGTAAGAATGTGCTACTATTTGTATGAGTAAGTGAGCTGGTGTGTGTATAACTGTATAGGTGAGTAAATGGTAGTGTGTTTAATTATTTGCATGACTGACTAGGTGTGTGAGTACCTCTATGGATGAGTGGTGGTGTTTGAGTATCTATATAGGAGTATGAGTGCATATGATAGTCCTGTACTGAGTGACCGTAAGTATGAGTGACTGTACGGGTGAGTGAGTGGATGTGTGCGTAGACCTAAGAATCAGTGAGTGGGTATGTAGTTATTGGTGTTGGAGTGTCTATGGTTTTGCGAATGGCAGTCTGTAATTTAGAGTGGGTGTATCAAAGGTTATATTAGGGTGTGAGGAGGTGCATCAGATTATCACGTGGATGATGTCATCAGTGATGTCATTTGAGATGTCATCAGTGATGTCATCAGTGATGTCACTGACCATGTCATGAGTGATGTAATATGTGACGTCATCAGCAGTGCATTGCGGGGCGCGAGTTATAGTTAGCTGGACTAACTATAACGGGGAATTTCACGGGTTTTGTACGAGTGCAATGTCCAACTAACTATAACTGTCCCTAAAACCTATGGTTTTTTCAGTGAATTTCAAAGGTTTTTTAAATGCTAATTTGTAACTATAACGTCCCTGAAACCTATGGTTTTTTCAGTGAATTTCAAAGGTTTTTTAAATGCTAATTTGTAACTATAACATGTCTGAAACCTACAGTTTTTTCAGTGAATTTCAAAGGTTTTGTAAATGACAATTTTTAAATGTATTAATTGTTATATAAAATTTTTTCACACTGATTTCCAAATTTTTTAAAAACAATTTTTTTGACATATTTTATTTTTTAAATTACATTGTAATTACATTATACATTACATTACAAAAAATACTTTCTCAGAATGAATTACTTTAGTTTAATTACTTTGCACATAGGCAATAGACTTTTAAGTACAGTAGTTACAGTTGTTGCAATGGGCAACACATTTTCAAACACAATGCAACATTCAGCTCAATGTGAATTTCTAATTAAATGCAATTAGTTACTTTATGGATTACTTTTCTAACCACATTACTGGATCCTAGATTCAGTCCTGGGACATCTCCTGTAAACAGTTGAGTAAAAGCGTTTTGGTTACAGTCGTGATTTTTAAGGAATATTATTGTACTTTAAAAGTTCACACTTAGAAACTTTTTCTCATAGAATCACCAATGTTATCCTATGGAAGGAAATTCACTTAGAAGTTAAAAACTGTTATCGTTACTTTTTCTTACTCAGTGTTGGATCCTGGATCCAGCACTGGTGCATCTCCTGTAAACAGTTGAAAGAATGCGTTTAAGTCATACAGGCGATTTTTTAGGAATATTTGTAGTTTGTGAAAATCGACACTGAATCTTTTCTGCTGAAAACCAGACAATGGATTCCTATGGAAGGAAATTCAAGTTACTGGTAAGTACGGTTAAAATTACTTTTCAGGATCAGTACTGGGCTGAAAGATGCAGCACTGAGGTCTCTCCTGATAACAGGTGAGTAAATCGGAATTCGTATTTCGGCTGATTTTAGAGGAATATTTTAAAGTTCCAAAACTCCACACTTAGAAGAATTTCCAAGTGAAACCAGTCAATGTTAGCCTATGGAAGGAAATTCAAGTTACTGGTAAGTACGGTTAAAATTACTTTTCATGACCAGTACTGGGCTGAAAGATGCATCACTGAGGTCTCTCCTGATAACAGGTGAGTAAATCAGAATTCGGATTTCGGCTGATTTTAGAGGAATATTTGTATGTTTCAAAAATCAACACTTAGAAACTTTTTCAGCAAAAGCAGGCAATGATATCCTATGGAAGGAAATTCAAGTTACTGGTAAGTACGGTTAAAATTACTTTTGAGGATCAGTACTGGGCTGAAAGATGCAGCACTGAGGTCTCTCCTGATAACAGGTGAGTAAATCGGAATTCGTATTTCGGCTGATTTTAGAGGAATATTTTAAAGTTCCAAAACTCCACACTTAGAAGAATTTCCAAGTGAAACCAGTCAATGTTAGCCTTTGGAAGGAAATTCAAGTTACTGGTAAGTACGGTTAAAATTACTTTTCAGGACCAGTACTGGGCTGAAAGATGCAGCACTGAGGTCTCTCCTGATAACAGGTGAGTAAATCAGAATTCGGATTTCGGCTGATTTTAGAGGAATATTTGTATGTTTCAAAAATCAATACTTAGAAACTTTTTCAGCAAAAAGCAGGCAATGATATCCTATGGAAGGAAATTCAAGTTACTGGTAAGTACGGTTAAAATTACTTTTGAGGATCAGTACTGGGCTAAAAGATGCAGCACTGGGTTCTCTCCTGATAACAGGTGAGTAAATCGGAATTCGTATTTCGGCTGATTTTAGAGGAATATTTTAAAGTTCCAAAACTCCACACACAGAAGAATTTCCAAGTGAAACCAGTCAATGTTAGCCTATGAAGGAAATTCAAGTTACCGGTAAGTACGGTTAAAATTACTTTTCAGGATCAGTACTGGGCTGAAAGATGCAGCACTGAGGTCTCTCCTGATAACAGGTGAGTAAATCGGAATTCGTATTTCGGCTGATTTTAGAGGAATATTTTAAAGTTCCAAAACTCCACACTTAGAAGAATTTCCAAGTGAAACCAGTCAATGTTAGCCTATGGAAGGAAATTCAAGTTACTGGTAAGTACGGTTAAAATTACTTTTCAGGACCAGTACTGGGCTGAAAGATGCATCACTGAGGTCTCTCCTGATAACAGGTGAGTAAATCAGAATTCGGATTTCGGCTGATTTTAGAGGAATATTTGTATGTTTCAAAAATCAACACTTAGAAACTTTTTCAGCAAAAGCAGGCAATGATATCCTATGGAAGGAAATTCAAGTTACTGGTAAGTACGGTTAAAATTACTTTTGAGGATCAGTACTGGGCTGAAAGATGCAGCACTGAGGTCTCTCCTGATAACAGGTGAGTAAATCGGAATTCGTATTTCGGCTGATTTTAGAGGAATATTTTAAAGTTCCAAAACTCCACACTTAGAAGAATTTCCAAGTGAAACCAGTCAATGTTAGCCTATGAAGGAAATTCAAGTTACCGGTAAGTACGGTTAAAATTACTTTTCAGGATCAGTACTGGGCTGAAAGATGCAGCACTGAGGTCTCTCCTGATAACAGGTGAGTAAATCGGAATTCGTATTTCGGCTGATTTTAGAGGAATATTTTAAAGTTCCAAAACTCCACACTTAGAAGAATTTCCAAGTGAAACCAGTCAATGTTAGCCTATGGAAGGAAATTCAAGTTACTGGTAAGTACGGTTAAAATTACTTTTCAGGACCAGTACTGGGCTGAAAGATGCATCACTGAGGTCTCTCCTGATAACAGGTGAGTAAATCAGAATTCGGATTTCGGCTGATTTTAGAGGAATATTTGTATGTTTCAAAAATCAACACTTAGAAACTTTTTCAGCAAAAAGCAGGCAATGATATCCTATGGAAGGAAATTCAAGTTACTGGTAAGTACGGTTAAAATTACTTTTGAGGATCAGTACTGGGCTGAAAGATGCAGCACTGAGGTCTCTCCTGATAACAGGTGAGTAAATCGGAATTCGTATTTCGGCTGATTTTAGAGGAATATTTTAAAGTTCCAAAACTCCACACTTAGAAGAATTTCCAAGTGAAACCAGTCAATGTTAGCCTATGGAAGGAAATTCAAGTTACCGGTAAGTACGGTTAAAATTACTTTTCAGGACCAGTACTGGGCTGAAAGATGCATCACTGAGGTCTCTCCTGATAACAGGTGAGTAAATCAGAATTCGGATTTCGGCTGATTTTAGAGGAATATTTGTATGTTTCAAAAATCAACACTTAGAAACTTTTTCAGCAAAAAGCAGGCAATGATATCCTATGGTTTTAAGTCGGGGGATTAACTCCCCTTGAATCCTGAGGGTCCCTGGGGTGCAACTAGCCCACCATATACCTCCAAAAAGCACCATAGAGCTGCGTTGCAGAGAGGTGTAAAAGGGGCGTGGCCTCTGTACACCTCTCTGCAAGGCAGCCCCTGGCGCATACTGGAGGTTTCTGGTGGGCTAGTTGGCCCCCAGGGACCCCAGTATTCAAGGGGAATTGTTCCCCCTCTGCAAATGCGCCAGGGGCGCGTTTGCAGAGTGGTGAAGGAAGGGGGCGGGGCCTACGGGCCCGATCGTTTTTTTTGTTTTGTTTTTTCCCCCCCCTGAAGGGGGGCTGTGTGGCCCCCTTCCTTTTTCCTATTTTTAGGCCCTGGGGACCCCATCCCCCAGGGCCTTTCCCCTTTTTTAAAATTAAAATAAAAAATAAAAACGGGAATGGGGCCGCGTGGCCCCCTTCCCTGGGCCTGTATTGGCCCCGGGACCCCATCCCCCGGGCATGGCCTCTTTTTTTTTATTTGGAGGGGGCTGCGTGGCCCCCTCCTCAGGCCATTTAAGGCCCCGGGGATCCCATCCCCCGGGGCCGGCCTTGCACTTTTTTTCTTTTTTTTTCCCACCTTTGGGGAGGGGGGCTGCGTGGCCCCCCTCCCGGGCCACTACTTGCCCCGGGGACCCCATCCCCCGGGGCTGGCCCTCTCGTTGGGGACTGTGGGAGGGTCCCCAATCCCCCCACAGTCCCGCCGGCTCCCCGTGTCCTACGGGAGCCGGCATTGCTTACACATGGGGAGCAGCTAACATGCTGTTCCCCATGTGGAAAAGCATCGGCTTTGGATATTGGAAGAGAGAGCAGGTTTCCCTGCTCTCTTCCAATATCCAAAGCAGTTTGCAATGACAGGACGGGAGCCGCGAGGCTCCCGTCCTGTCATTACAAACAGCAGTGTCCCGGGGGTAGGCACCCCGGGACACTGCAGGAGCCGGCTCCTGGGGGTGGCGGTCCCCAGGGCCACCACAGGCTCCAGGATGGGGGCCGCGCGGCCCCCTCCTTACATTTTGAAAGCCCCGGGAGGTGGTGGTCCCCGGGGCTCTGGGGTCCAAAACGGACCCCCATTTTAATTTTTCTTAGTGCCCCGGGGAGGTGGTGGTCCCCGGGCGTGTGGGGGCTGGAGCCCCCCACACAGGTTTTTTTAAATAAAAAAGAAGCCCCGGGGAGGTGGCGGTCCTCGGGGCTGCGGGAGGGCTCAGGCCACCATGGTAGGGAATACAACCCCCTCCACCGCACCGGCAGGCTCAAGGAGCCCATCGGATGCGTGGCGGTCGGTCTTGCCGACCACAAACCATCCACCCGCCATCGAAATATGGCCGGCGGATAAGATGGTTCCGCTGGCGGTGGGACCACCACTGATGAACTGTCGGTGGTGGTCCCACCGTCATCATAATCATCCCCTTAGTCTTGTAGAACAAAATTCCGATGCTGAAATTTGTATAGGACAATCATCATATTGCCCTCCTTTTTATGTTGGAAATAAAACAGGTTAACATCGAGCCTCTAAACTTTTTTCCGAAATACTAACAGGATCTCCTGTAGCCTCTCTCATTTGATAAAGTTCTCAGGCATCTTCCATTAAATCTTTTGTATGCAGTGGGTGTATACTGTAATGCTTGTATATTTCTTCTGAGTGTTCCTTAGTCATTTTCTAAAATTGCTCCAGATTACTTTCTTCTTGAAGTAGTAGGTCATTAGTGGTCACTTTGAAATTCTGGTAGTACATGTTATGTTCTAGCAAGTATGAAATAGCATCCCGCATTTTTGAAATGCTTATTAATTCTTTCCATTTTTTTAATCTTTTGTTGGATCTCCAATAACTAATACAAGGAAAGGTTTTCAAATTTATGTTGTACTCCCAGTGTCAATATGTTTTCTGAAATCAATTAGTAGAAAAACAACCTTTCCTTTTAACGTACAAACTATTTCTTGTGCTTGAAATTTTCATATTTCGGTTGCATTACAATAATAGTCTGAAAAGGTTGTAAAGTTTGAATTAAGATACTTTCATATAAAATAAAATGTTGTGGTTGTGTAGGTATGGGGTACATTTCCAAATTATTCCAAATAGCACGTGAAACCATAAAGTTATGGTCAAGTTTTCCTAGTCAATAATAATGTACAATTTGATCACAACAAGCATCATATCTGTTTTCCACAATAAGATACATAGCAAGTTCATGCTACTTGATCTTCTTTTTCCGGTTTTTCCTGTAAATCAATATATTTTATTTGTTTTCCATAATATGTGCGCAGAAAATGCACACTTTATTTGGAATTTCAGCAATGTTTTCGGGAATAACAAAATATTCAAATTATACTGTTTCAAATCCATAATTGTATTAATAATTGTACTTTCAGGGTACAAGATACCTGTGTAGACTTCATCCACCAAAGCATTTTGAATCTTTATAGTTTATAATTGATAGGACCTTTTCATGATTACAGTATAATAAAGCATCATTCATTAGCTGCAATTGTATTGCTGGCCCTTTAACAAAGTATAAAGTTCTTACAACCTTTCACATAGTGGATTGATGAACGGAAAGCATTTTAATGTAATGAAAAGTGGAATTACACATATCATTTTTAAGGCAGCTTAAGCTATCGCCTTTCAGCTGTGTAATATTGTGAAATGGACAATTATACAATGTTTGTGAAAGTTTGATTTTACCTTGCAAATGCTGTTTCTTAAAAATACCAATAAATTTGAGCAGTATGTCCATAGATTTTGCCTCGCTTTTACATATTGAGGTGCAATTCCATCGATAAACAGGCCTTTTACTTCTTTTTTCCTCAAAAACTTTTTGTGAGTGCTTCATGACACTGGTCACTTTTTTCTCTAAGTCAACAACTGATCCATGTATAACTTCCTTTCAACATCCTTTATTGTTTACAGATAGGACCCATTTAGTAAATGAATGGTAACATTCTTTGTGAAAGTTTGGTTCACTATTTTACGTATGTCTCCAGCAGTCTCCAAATATGTTACTAAAATTGAAGCAATTCAAAGTTTTGTCAGAGTCTTCATTTGATTAATTGTGACAATAAATATTTTGTTTTTAACTTTAAAGGCTTATGCACAATTAACTAAACATATTGTTCATATTTCAGTTAAGCAGCATGGTTTTTGTAACAAGGATTATTTTTAGTTGATTTCCAAGTGTCCTGTTTTTAAACTGTTTACAGATAATATTTCTAATAGTCTCCCACCTTGTACAACTATACAAGAAAGAGCAGTTCACATGTTTGTTTTTGTACATACCTTTTTTTTTTACAAATAATAGCATGTTTGAGTTGATTATTTCCATTTAGAAGCATATTATGACAGCAAACGTGTCTCTTCCTTTGCAACCATGCAATCCTACTCTTACCATTTTCCTTTTTGGATCATACATTTTCTTCTTTTGAAAGTGTGGGTACTTTCTCTCTAGTACTTTTGCTGTACTTTTTCATTTTCATTTTTTTCTGGTGATATTTTGAAGGCATTGTACTAACTTTCGTTCTACCTGTATATAAAAAAGAGAAACAAAAGGAACAGTTCTATTATGAATAATCTCAAAAAGTATAAATAAATCATAGAAGGTAGCTTTAACATTGGTTTTATGTTAAATATAATGGCAATGTATAGTTATTTACTTTCAATGCAAATAAAGGCTGGTATTCGTTTCCTGACTATGGAAAAGTTTGAAATAGATAATTCTATCTTGAAGCTTCACTTCAACTACAGTTGTAGTACAGCAAACCAAGTAAGGTTAATAGTGTATGTAGCCTACTGGTAAATATAATACAATAGCTATTTGTGTTACATCCAGACCTTATTTAAAGCAAACCATATTATTGGTTGTTTTTCTAATGTGAGTAAACTTACTTTCAGTTTCTGTCACTATTACGGTACCACAGTGCTCTCTAGAGTCCCATGCGGTCATTGCGCAGTACTCTGTAAATGTGTAAAAATTCATTACTACATTCCCTAACTAAATTGCCTACATATCACACCTATACTAAGCTCAGTCCAATTACTAATTCAATAGTAAACAATTTTTTATAACAATTTTTTTAATTGTATTACAACACACACTAAAAATTCATCTCTAAAACAATAGGGCTGTTGTGAGGTTTTGGAAAAGCACACATTAGCCAATCAGCCAATGCCTTCTCATCGCTATGTACCCAGATTGATTAGCAGTACTACTGCAGCTTCAGATATAGCAAAACAAAACAAACCTGATACGTTAATATTTACTGAGTGTACTTACCTGCACTACCCCAAAGAATCATGTATACCCCATACCTTGGAATACTTCAAAATTTCAGAAAAATCCAGCTGATGGTTTTCGCGCTACGTGAAATACAAATGTCTATGGAAAAATGCATTGCATTTGAAGCTCATTTTGAAATCCCCCTTTTTTTCTTTTTACCCCCTTCATGAAACGCAGCAAAACTTTCAGGACTCCGACAGCCAAATGGACGCAGCAGGTCTGCAAAGTTATAAATATATATATTCAGTGAAAAAACCATAGGTTTCAGGGATGTTATAGTTAGGAATTAGCATTTAAAAAACCTTTGAAATTCACTGAAAAAACCACAGGTTTCACGGACATTATAGTTAGGTCGACATTTCACTTGTACAAAACCTGTGAAATTCGGTCGTTATAGTAAGCTGACCTAACTATAACTTGCGCCCCCGCAATGCCCTGCTGATGACGTCACATCACTCATGACATGGTCGCACACCCTCCACAAACCTACACGATGGGTGCACGGATTCGGGGTGCGCGAACCCTGCTGCTGCGTATTTCCGGGATCACGCACCGGTCGTGACTCCGGCGTAATTTCAAAAGTATGAAATATCACTGTAGAAATTTTAAATATCAGTTTTTCTTTAAGACTTTCACTAATATACTGTAGAAAACAATTTATAAACAAGAACTTAACTTTAGAATTAAATGCATGAGATTTTACGAGTGCGCGACGTATGCGCATAGGATGCGCAAACTTTGCCGGCACGTATTTCTGGGATTGTGCAGGGGTCGCGACTCTGGCGTAATTTTAAAAGTGTGAAATATCACTGTAGAAACTTTAAATATCAGTTTTGCTTAAACACTTTCACTAATATACTTTTCAAAATATTTTATAAACACCTATTTATACTTTACAATTATGTATATGACATTTTACGGGTGCGCGACGTGTACGCGACGGGTGCGCGCACCCTATGGGACTCCATGTGACCTGGAAAGAAAGCTTTTGATTGGTTTAAAATATCTTCATTCTGTTAGAGGGAGGATCTAACCCCTTTTTTATTTATCTTTTTTTGGGTGTATCTTCCTGGCAAGACCTGTTTATTGTAGGCTGTTGGAATTGCATTTTTTTGGTGCTTTGACTTTTTTAATCAATATGGCATCCAGTCATCCTGAGGAAGATCTCCTGGAAGAGCTTGACGAAGTGGAGGAGCCTGTAAAAAAAAGAAAGGAAAGTGTAGTTTGGGCTTTTTTTACAGTGCCAGAGGGCGAAAAAAGGTGAACGCCAGAAAAGTCACTTGCACTTTGTGCAAAAGAGTACTTTCTCGAGGGTCGGATAAAAAGTACTCATGTGGAACATCATCGATGAAGAAGCACCTTGAGACAATTCATCCTGTTCGTTTGGCAAAGGAACTCATGGTGCGGGAGAAAAATGAGCAAGCTGCCCAGGTTGACGCTAATGCACCATCAACATCAAGTGCAGGAGTTCCACCTTCACCTCGACCAGATATTTTCCCGGAGCTAGTGGATGCTTCCATTAATTGCAAGAAATGTGACGCAAAACTGTGTGTTGGGGAGCAATGCATTGATGTTATTCTCAATGCAATAAAAACACACAAGTGTTATTTTTTTATATGCTTGCAAATCTTCCTTTTCCTCTTTTTTTCAAATAGTAATATTGGATTGTTGAATTTTGTTTTGTTTGAAAAAAGTCACAAACACCAAAAAAAAACTGTTTGAAAATACCAAAAATTCCAAAATTGTTTTTAAAAAACAGTTCTTACGTAACCACATAAACTGGTTAAAAATAGCAATATTGCCTGAGTGATTGCATGAGTGCAGGGATAGTGCCTGAGTGATTGCAGGAGTACATGGATAGTGCCTGGGTGATTGCATGAGTGCATGGGTACTGCCTGAGTGCATGGATGACTTCATGAGTACTGTTTGAGGGAATGGATGAGTGCAATAGAAGTGGCTGAATGATTGGAGGAGTGTATGAGTAGTGCCTGGCTGATTGCATGAGTGCACAGATAGTGCTTGGGTGATTGCAGGAGTGCATGGGTAGTGCCTGAGTGATTACATGAGTGCATGGGTAGTGTTTGAGAGAATGGATGAGTGCAATAGTAGTGCCTGAGCGATTGAATGAGTACATGGGTAGAGCCTGAGTGCATGGATGAGTGCATTAGTAGTGCCTGGGTGATTGGAGGAGTACATGAGTAGTGCCTGAGTGATTACATGAGTGCATGAGTAGTGTTTGAGGGAATGGATGAGTGCAATAGTAGTGTCTGAGTGATTGGATGAGTGCATGGGTAGAGCCTGAGTGCATGGATGACTACATGGGTAGTGTTTGAGGGAATAGATGAGTGCAAAAGAACTGCCAGAGTGATTGGAGGAGTGTATGAGTAGTGCCGGGCAGATTGCATGAGTGCAGGGGTTGTGTATGGGTGATTGCAGCAGTGCATGGATAGTGCCTGAGTGTATGGATGAGTGCATGGGTAGTGTTTGAGGGAATAGATGAGTGCAACCATAGTGTCTAAGTGATTGTATGAGTGTATGGATAGTGCCTGGCTCATTGGATGAGTGTAGGGGAAGTGCCTCGGATATTGGAGAAGTGTATAGATAGTGCCTGAGTGCATGGATGAGTCCATGGGTAGTGTTTAAAGGAATGGATGAGTGCAACAGTAGTGGCTAAATGATAACATGAGTGCATGGGTAGTGTCTGCCTGATTGCAGGAGTACAGAGGTAGTGCCTAGATGAGTGGAGCAATGCATGGGTAGTGTCTGAGTATATGGATGAGTGCATAGGTAGTGTTTGAGGGAATGCATGAGTGCAGCAGTAGTGCCTGAGTTATTGCATGAGTTCATGGGTAGTGCCTGGGTACACGAAGCAGTGTATGGATACTGCCTGATTACATGGAGCAATCTACAGGTAGAGCCTAAGTGCATGGATGAGTGCATGGGTAGTGCCTGGGTGAATACAGGACTGCATAGGGAGTGCCTGAGTGCATGGATAAGTGCATGGGTACTGCCAGGGTGAATGGAGGAGTGCATGGACAGTGCCTGAGTGCATGGATGAGTGCATGGATAGTGTTTGAGGGAATGTATGAGTGCAATAGTAGTGTCTGAGTGATTGGATGAGTGCATGGGTAGAGCTTGAGTGCATGGATGAGTGCATGAGTACTGCCTGGGGGATTGGAGGACTACATGGGTAGTGCCCGAGTGATTGGATTAGTGCATGGGTAGTGTTTGAGAGATGGATGAGTGCATGGGTAGTGCCTGAGTGATTAGATGAGTGCATGGATATAGTCTGAGTACATGGATGAGTGCATGGGTAGTGACTGCATGATTGGAGGAGTGCATGGGTAGTGCCTGAGTGGTTGGATGAGTGCATGGGCATTGTTTGAGAGAATGGATGAGTGCATGGATAGTACCTGAGTGATTGGATGAGTGCATAAGTAGAGCCTGAGTGCATGGATGAGTGCATGGGTAGTGCCTGGGTGATTGGAAGAGTGCATGAGTAGTGCCTGAGTGATTGGATGAGTGCATGGCTATTGTTTGAGGGAATGGATGAGTGCAATAGTAGTGCCTAAGTGATTGGATGAGTGCATGGGTAGAGCCTGAGTGCATGGATGAGTGCATGGGTAGTGCCTGGGTGATTGGATAAGTTCATGGGTAGTGTTTGAGAGAACGGATGAGTGCATGGATAGTGCCCGAGAGATTGGATGAGTGCCTAAGTAGAGCCTGAGTACATGGATGAGTGCATGTGTAGTGCCTGGGTGATTGGAGCAGTGCATGAGTAGTGCCTGAGTGATTGGATGAGTGCATGGGTAGTGTTTGAGGTAATGAATGAGTGCAATACTAGTGCCTCAGTGATTGGATGAGTGCATGAGTAGAACCTGAGTGCATGGATGAGTACATAAGTAGTGCCTGGGTGATTGGAGGACTACATCGGTAGTGCCTGAGTGATTGGATGAGTGCATGGGTAGTGTTTGAGAAAATGGATGAGTGCATGGGTAGTGCCTGAGTGATTGGATGATTGCATAAGTAGTGCCTGAGTGCATGGATGAGTGCATGGGTAGTGCCTGGGTGATTGGAGGGGTGCATGAGTAGTGCCTGAGTGATTGGATGAGTGCATAAGTAGAGCCTGAGTGCATGGATGAGTGCATGGGTAGTGCCTGGGTGATTAAAGGAGTGCATGAGTAGTGCCTGAGTGATTAGATGAGTGCATGGGTAGTGTTTGAGGAAATGGATGAATGCAATAGTAGTGCCTCAGTGATTGGATGAGTGCATGACTAGAGCCTGAGTGCATGGATGTTATGTTAATGTTAATGTTACTGGGCACTTATAAAGCGCACGGCTACTCCCTGGAGTGTTCCGGTGCTGAGAAAGAGAAACCAGTGACAGAACAATACCGGCACACGTATATCAGCTGCTTTATTGTGAAAAAAGCCAGGTTTTTAAACCTCGCCTAAAGCTGAGAAGATCCTGAGCCTGACGCAAGGATGGCGGCAGGCTGTTCCAAAGCTGAGAGGCTACCACCTGAAAAGAACGTCCACCCAGACGAGAACGAGAGAACCTCGGAACAGTCGAGAGCTGCTGGGAGGAAGACCTCAAAATTCTAGATGGAGAATAGTGCTGTATTCTGTACCTCAAGTATGAGGGCCCCCATATTGTGGAAGGCCTTGTAGGCCAATACCAGGGCTTTAAAATGTGTCCTCTTACGCACTGGAAGCCAGTGTAGGGACTTCAAATGAGGGGTCATGGTGTCCTGAAGCCTACCATAAGTATGGCTCTTGCCGCGGCTTTTTGCACCACCTGAAATCAGCCAAGAAGATAGTCAGGGAGGCCTAAGTACAGGACGTTCACATAATCGAGGCGAGAAACAATCAATGCTTGGACCACTGTTTTCCTATGAGGATGAGTGCAAAGGTAGTGCCTGGGTGATTGGAGGACTACATGGGTAGTGCCTGTCTGATTGCATAAGTGCAGGGATAGTACCTGTCTGATGATATCTGAAAGTTTTTAAATAGTGTAAATGTTCAACATTATTTTTATTAGGCATAAATAACAAATAAATGAATGTTATCTTGCATATTATGTTATATGTTCTTTTGTACCTTTTTTAGTAATTTAGATACATAACTCTGTTGAACTATTTTAGAATAGTATTGTCATAAACTGTAATAAAACACTTTTCAAGCTTCACCATTACCTACTGTAAAGAAGAAGAAAAAAAATGTTATATGTTGTGATGTATTACAGAAATTAAAATATTACACTTTTAAGAACACAACATATTTTTAGAATACATAACATTTTCAGTTTCCCTTTTTTGCTGTTCTCAGATTCTACTGAACTTCATCATACACAGTGATTTCAATGTAGTATCATCATACAACAGCGGGGAAAAAACAATCAACAAGATTGTGAAAAAAAAACAAATTAGAGCAAAGCATTATTTCCAATATGTGTACCTATATGTTTACCTATCTACAGTTTCTAAATTATGACCAACTTGTACATTGTCATTTATTACTCTCAAGTACATTTGCTAAAATGTATACTCTCATTTACATCTGGTACAATATAGACAAGAAATATATAAACTATTGCTTTTAAACACAATTTTCCAAATGCAATATCAATTAGAACAAATAATAACTCAAACACTAATTATAAATAGTAATTGTTTCAATCCTGTCCACTTTCTGTTCACATCTTCTCAATAGACTGAATAATGTATTCAAAACTTTCACTTGGTAAAAATCCAGTATAAATCAGTTAATTCGTGTTCACATCTTCCCAATAGGCCGAAAAATGTATTCAAAACTTTTGCTTAAAAAAAATCCAATATAAATTTGTTAATTCATGTTGACATCTTCCCAATAGACCGAATAATGTATTCAAAACTTTTGCTTCAAAAATATCAAATATGAATTTTATAAATTAAAAGGCACCCTAGATTTGAATTGCAAGTGGGCATCATTGCAATGTGTCCATCCTTTATTACACTTTAAATACACTGTATAGTGTCCAGATGTTGTAGTAGGTCCATCATGGAAAATAATAGCCACTGTTATAAAAGTTCTTCCTGAAATAGATATTTAACTTGCAACAAAAGTTTTTATTTTGGTCTCCAATTTTCTTTCATTTGCTCTACAACGTTGAAACATTAAAATGAGATATTTTCCAGATCTTTCTATATGTAATATAGACAACATCTCTGATCTACAATGTGAACATTTCATGTCGTGATTGGCTGTTTTAATCAATTTGTTAAAAGGTACTGATTCACAGTCTAGTATTGTCAAGTATATGAATTGTTCTGATCCTATTTCAGTGGTAGAAGTAAATGAACGGAGAATGAATAATTGAGGGGGGAAGATGGCGGCCGGCTAGAGAGCTCGGTCGGGAGCTCCTCACTCTATGGAGTAGCGCTGCTAGACAAACTAACAACAGCGATCCTGATATCCATAAAATGAAGCAGGTATCTAGGCACGCATGATATACCACTTTTAACAAAAACTGTAATTCTAAAGAAACAGATAACTAACCTGTCACAGGGAGCACAAGGAGAACAGTACCCGGTGACTCAGAGCGGAGCGCAGGGGCGGACTGCAGCGTGAGTTACAACGCGACCGGAGGTTGTGGATTTCCCGATCCGGGTCAGCAGGGTCAACGAAGGCAGTGGTTCCGAAAAACCGAGCGATAGCCGCGGGTGCAGGAAGGAGGAAGGAAACAGGAGCAGAGATACAGCTGGGGCTCCACACGATGCTCTACTGAAATTCCAGCGCAAAGGTAGGCAGGTAGGCAGTTGCAACGCTGAGGGAGAGCGCTGAGCGCTGGGTGCGATGATTGGCATTTGAGTAAGCGGAGGCTGGGGGCAGGAGCCTAGGCACTCCAGGATACGAGTACAGGAGCAGTAAATTGTTAGACTAGGTCTCGCTTCTGTTGTTTTTTGGGGTTAAACGGAAAAGTGGAGGAGGAGCGGGAGCAATGCTGGGGCGCGATACCAGTGTGGTCCGAGGCAGCCATAGCGTGCCGGTCCTACAGGAGGGCTGCAGCAAGGGTCACATACAGGGGGAAGACGCCCGGGCCTTACAGATTACTAAAGGATCAGAGTGATCCTCGAGAGGCACTTTGTAGGCTTGAAAGCGGAGCAACAGTTCAAGCTACCCGAGGCAAGGACAAGGGGCACGAAGGGCATCAACTCTTAGGAGGTGAAATAAGAGGTAAGATAGGGGGGAGAAGGGGAGCTAGAACAAGGCAGCAATTCCACGTCTCCCTCCATAAAAAACACACAGCCCGGCTGCAAGTACTAGTTCAAGATCTGGAGGCTGACGGGGTAAGGGTGGCAGATAAGGAAGAGAACACGGGAAGCGTGGATTTAACAGCTTCATCCCCTCCCTCTCCCTCTCCGACTCCCACTCCCACTCCTACTCCCATCCCCACTTTGGTTAATACCCCGCTGAGACTAGCAAAACAAGGGCAACTCAAGGGGAACTACTGTGTAAGAAGCAAGGTTTTACTATTAGAAGAGGGGGCAGAGTATTCCGCTGATACAGTAAATATTTACGCAAAAATTAAAACCTCCTCATCTACTTCTGACATATCTCCTCCTGTGGTCCCTAGAAGCACAAAGAAAAAGAAAAAGCAAACTGCAGCAGGCAAATCACAACCTCCTCTGTCCAGAGCAAGTCAGGCCAAACTAAAAGCACTAGGTTCCGCAAAACAAAAGATAACACCTTCCTTAAAGTCCTTTTTTAAGGTACAGGAAGCACAGAAAGTGGAAAGGAGTAGTAACAAAACGCAAGTCAAGGGACCAGGGGAGACTCCCAAAGAAAGCTCAGAAAGTGCAATGTCTACAACAGGAAGCAATGGTAATAGGTTCAGTCTTTTAACACTACTAGACCAACAAGAGCAAGTTGTAAGCGCTGCAGAGGCAGATGTGGCTAGCGCTCAAAGGACCGATGATGGCCTGCCCTTACAAGAAAATAAAGAAGGCATGGAAAAATGATGTGTACAATGATGCAGGAAATGAGATCTAACTTTGCGATATCAGAGAGAAACCAATCAAAAATCCAAGAAGTGTGTGAGGTAATGGACCAGAAAATCAATACGCTCATGGAGAGAGTTACCTCTGTGGAGTTGGAAATAGGGTCGCTCAAGAAAAAAGTAGGAGAAAACAAAAAAGAAATAGACCTACTTAAAATAGCAGATAGAGAAATAAGCGACAGAATGGAATCAGTGGAAAATCAGGCAAGGAGGAACAACCTTAGAATTATTAACGTTCCAGAAGGCTTGGAAGGGGAAGACATCAAAAACTTCACGATAAAGCTACTAGAAGAGTTAATTCCCTGGACGAAGACTGCTAATCTCGCAGAGGACATTCAAAGAATCCATCGCGATCCCTTTGGGAGGAACAAAACTAGGAAAAATCCGAGGAAAATCCTCATGAATTTTAAAACATATACACTCAAGGAGAGGATTTTAAGCGAAGGCCTGAAGGCAGGTTCATACTCCCAAAGTAATTGGTCATGCAAAATTAGATCAGACATTTCTAAGACAACACAGGACAGGCAGTGGTAGCTAGGTCAATTCATGCAAGAACTAAAATCTTTAGGAGCAACAGTCCAAATGCGGTTTCCAGCATCACTAAGAATAATGTGGCAGAACAAGATGCACAATATCAGAGATCCAAAAGAGGTGGAGTGCCTCATAGAACAAATTAAGGCGCAATCAAAGGATCAAGTTTGACGAACAAAACCAAAAGAAGAGGTATGGAAAGAGTGAGGAGCTCAAATAGGGCTAAGGAATAGCCCAATGAAGAAAAGGGAGGCTTCTCCTGGGAGGGAGATGAGGGTTGGGATAACACATGTAAAAATTTATATACAAAAAAAAATACACAAGGTGGGGAGCAAAATAGGGGGAAAAATATAAAAAGTCCTAGCTTTACAAGGAAAGGGAGAAAGGGCCCGTGCAATTGCTAGAAGAAACAGGAAGGCAGTACCAAACTGGGCAAGCTCAAATGGAGTAAGGCTAAATGGCGGTTAATATAATGACATGGAATGTTAATGGCCTAAGAATAAGGAAAAGAAGAGCAAAAATTCTGGAATATTTAAGAATAGTGAACTCTGAAATACTGATACTACAAGAAACTCACTTATTAAAAAAGAATGGGAGGAAATTCTGAAAACGCAAAAATGGGTAGAAACCTGTGTATGTACAAACCAGGTATGCTGTGTTAAGGGGGTGGCGATAATCTTTAAGAAATCTTTGGGGGCGATTATTGAAGCTACGGCTGTAGACAAGAAAGGAAGATGGGTGGTGGCGAAAGTAAAAATACACAACAGCTTGTTTACAGTGGTCGGTTATTACGGACCCAACCTGGATGACCCGGAACCACTCCAAAAATTGTACTCACAACTATTGTCCGCACATGCGCCTATAATAATGGGGGGAGATTTTAACATTATACTTGATGTAAAGAAAGACAGATTCCCAACCAGGAATGGTCCAAACTTACCGAAAATGAGGCAGTGGGTAAACCTTTGTATTAATGACCTAGGGATTACGGATATATGGAGGAAGAAAGGAGTCAAGACTAATCAGTTTACTTTTCAGAACAAGAGATTGGCTCATGCTTCCAGAATAGATTATTTCCTTATAGACAGGGGTCTACTAAACTCGACACAAGGGGTAGAACATCTACCAGCACACTTGTCGGATCACTCTGCAGTGATCTTACACCTTAGCTTATGTGGTCGTGTGCTGCCCCCCAGATGGACAGCAGATAGAGTCATCTTTCTAGATGAGAACTGCATTAAATCCTTATCAAAGGATACTGAGGAGTTCTTTCAAATTAATAAAGATGGCACTACGAAACAGATTGCTTGGGAAGCCTTTAAAGCCTTTATCAGGGGTAGAATAACTTGTCTCGCATCCCACAAAAATAAATCTAAAAGAAACAGGATTAGGGAACTAGAAAATGAGATAATAACTTTGGAGGAAGAATTAAATAAAAGTACTAATACCACGCAAGAAATCAGTAGTATTGAGGAGGGAAGAAGGCAGAAAAAAAATTATCTGGGAGATATCTTGGAAAAAATAGTGAAAGACAAATGGGAGGCAAGCAAACTATCACACTGTGAATACAGAGAAGGCTGTGGAAAATTACTGGCAGGGAAACTAAAAATAGAGGCAACACGTGATAGGATAACAAATCTACAACAAGAAGACCAACAGTCCACCACAGAAGAGGGTGACATCAGAAAAGAATTCGTGGAAATTTTTTAAGAAACTATACTCAGAGGAGAAGGCGGCCACGGAAGAACAGATTCAATCAGTTTTGGGAAGAGTAACACTACCAAAAGCCTCACAGGAGCAAAATATAGAGCTCATTCAAGGTATTACCGTGGAAGAAGTTCTGGAATCTCTGAAGAGATTAAAAAAAAGCAAGGCGGCAGGTCCGGATGCCCTCCCAAACGAGCTATATATCCATCTGAGAGAAGTGATAGCTACCCCATTGACAGAACTTCTAAATGAAGTATATATAGGAAAAGGATTTCTTCCAGCCTCCTGGAACGAAGCAACCCTCACTGTCATACTTAAACCAGGGAAAGATCCAACCTTGAGTGAATCCTACAGACCAATTTCGCTTTTAAATACGGATTACAAGATTTATACACAAATTTTAGCAAAAGACTGGGAAAGATTGCGGGTTCAGTAATAAATACAAATCAGAAAGGCTTCATCGGAGGGAGGTATATTCAAGAACTGATGCATGAGCTTATTACTGCAATAGACATAGCAATACACAATACAATTCCGCTATCAATTATAACCCTAGATGCTGCCAAAGCATTTGATAGGGTGAGTTGGGACTTTTTAAACGCAACCTTAGCTAAATTCAACCTAGGAGACACTTTTTTGAACGCAATCAAACAAATTTACAAAAGCCCCTCAGCAAAAGTTCTAGTAAACGGTGTGTTAACCGAAGAAATTATGATAAAAGGGGTACTAGGCAGGGGTGCCCGCTATCCCCCTTACTGTTCGATCTGTACATTGAGCCACTAGCGGAACTGATAAGAGAAGAAAAGGAAATAATACCGTTCAGGCACCAAGGGTGGGAAAAGAAGGTGGCTCTCTTTGCGGATGATATGATGATGTTTACAAGCAACATAACAGCGTCTCTCCCTAGACTTGAAGGAATTCTGGAAAAGTATGGAGCGGTATCAGGGTACCTTGCAAACCATGCAAAAACAGAATTCCTAGAATGGAACAGCAACTCTCAAGACCCAAGAGTAAAAGACAAAATAAAATATCTAGGTATTGACCTCACAGTGGATATAAAAAAGATCCCAAACCTAAACTTTGAGAGAAACCACAAACAAGTAAGAAAACTGCTAAAGGTATGGGGGGGTCTACCGTTGTCTTTTGTGGGAAGATCAAACATAATAAAAATGGCCATACTTCCAAAATTCACCTATCTGTTTGGTGCTATTCCACTAGAATTCAATACTGACAAAATAAAAAAATTACAAGGGGAATTGAGCAGCTTCATCTGGGCCGCTAAAGGTACAAGGATAGCCTGGAAGAAGCTGAGAAGAAATAAGACGCAAGGAGGAATCGCAAGTCCTGATATACTACAATATTGCAGAGCATTTCAATTTAAAAATGTAAGGAAACTATTGGAAAGCTTCGATCAATACCCGGATCACTTGAAGGCGGCAGTTAACAAGAAAGAAAGCCACTATCTTTATAAATTCGGCCATCCCAAGTTCTTCAAGAAAATAAAGCTAAAAACCCTGAGGGCGGCAGCTTCACTCTGGTTCCAGATGAGGAAGACACTCAAAATGTCATACTACAGCAAATATGCGCCGATCTGGAATTCCCCGGGAACTCCGGACTGCCTAAAAGATAGGCTAGCAAATCCCCTCAGAGAAAACAACATTACAAAATGGGGTGAGTTAATGACACAGAACTCTCTCATAGAATGGGAGGCCCTGAGAGAACAAACTAGAGGCACAATCTCGAGATTTAAGTATTACCAGTTAACTAGTTGGGTCAAGAATCTAAAGGACATTGAAAACGGTAATGGGGCAGCTGAGGAAATGATACAGAGTAATAAAATTAAAAAAAGAGAAGTCGCAAATTGGTACTGGGCATTGATACAAGAAGGGGAAGACGACTACAAAATTCCTGACGAGATCTGGGGAGGTGCACTGCCGAAATTGGATACCCAACATATATGGCAAGTATCTACAGCTACATGTTGGAAAATTGTGAAATCTGCTCCATTAAGAAGGAACCATTTATTCACTATCCATAGAGCATATTGGACCCCAAAGAGTCTATCGAAAATTAGAGGCCAAAGAAAGAGAAGCTGTCCCAAGTGTGGAGAGGTGGGTGCAGACGATCTTCATATGTTCCGGCAGTGCCCAAGCCTGGAGGAATTTTGGATGGACACGGGTAAGACATTGTCAAAAATACTGGGACGGCAGATTGTGGTGAGTATAGACTTGGTTATCTTTGGGATAAGCCAGTTAGAGGGGGAGCAAGAAAGCTGAGTAAAGACCAGGAGAAAATCCTTTTCATATTAATACTTCTAGCAAGAAGAGAAATATGTATTAATTGGGTAAAAGTTCACCTCCAACACATAGAGATTGGCTAGCCTCTGTACACAGAACACACTCATTAGACACGAGCCATCACAAGGGAAGGAGAAATAAATTCTGGAATATCTGGGAAAACCAAATTTCATAATTAAGCCATGGTTAAATAAATTGTCTGGTCCTATGATTAGGCAATGCAATAGAAGCTCTCAAGTGGAACTTGAAGGAGTAGTCAAAGTGACTAGCTCAGCCCAGATCCGAATTGCACGGGAAATGGACAAAAAGGGGCCCAAGCATAGAGGGCAAGTGGACAAGCGCCACGTACAAGACTTGACTACCCAGGAGATGCCCTAAAGAGTCAGTCCAAAAGGGTAATGGGCCCCTGACACCTCCAACCCCTAGAATATTGCTATATGAGGACTACAAAAAAAAAAATAGAAGTAAATGAACACTCTTCATATTTATGATCCCATCTGTAACTTAGTCCAAATAAGTTATCAATCTGAATTCCTTCATGTTCTAACACTCCATGCATAAACATTAAAAATGCTTGTGCATCTTGTTGTACATTAAGAGTAAATGTTAATGAACCAGTACATATATCAAAAAGATGACAAACTCCAGAAGCAGTATGGATTTTAGTTCTGTCAGTTACCAACTGTTGAAATACATGATGTAATAAAGAACAAAATCTTTTTTCATGATTTCTCATGATTTCACAATGAAGCTCTTCCAGATAAGACACAACATTCAGAGTCACATTAGCATAGCAGTTGATACCTGAACTTTTTTCCAACTGATATCCTACAATCTCATCAACAGTTTTCTTTTTCTTTACGCCTTCAAGTTTCTGTTCATTTCTTTTCTTTTTTTAACCTCAATTTCATCTTTGGCATATTTTCGTTTTCGACAGACTATACGTTTCTCATATATGGGGAATTCACCTAAATCAGGAGCATAAAGTCTTCTTAAACGGTTATATTCTCTTACACACTTTGCATCAGCACTAACCTTTTCTCATCAAAATCTATCAAATACAAATCAGACAATGTTCTTACTCGAGATAATGCAACATATGCCATTCCCTCTTTGAACACTGTTCTTCCAACATTTACAAAAGCGCTGTCTGTACTTAAACCTTGAGACTTATGAATAGTTACTGCATATGCTAAAGACAGAGGAAACTGTTTTCTGCTAACGTACAAGTCTTTTACAAGCAAAAACGTACAACACAACGCCCAGTCTGTGTTACCTCTTTAATCTGATCAAATTTTATCTTCAAAAATTCTATTCCATCTCTGTCCTGAAATTTTACAAACTCAACAACTTTTCCCATGGCTCCATTTACTAAACCTTGTTCTACATTCAAATTACGCCGTAAAATTACCCGACAGTTTCTACATATATGTAAAGTGTTTTCTAAGCCTGCTGTTTTAGATACATTCTTTTCCAAATAATGAAATTTAGACTGTAGTATGTCTGTAAGAAGAATAGTCACTCCCTGGTGTTATGTTATGTTATGTTATGTTATAACAACTTGTATAGCGCACTACTACCCATAGGTGTCTAGGCGCGTTGCGGACCACACACTGACGCAGGAGACTAGTTTTTAAAAAGCCAGGTCTTGAGGTGTTTCCTGAATTCAAGCAGGGATGTAATCTTCCTAAGAGAGAGCGGAAGCGCGTTCCAAATTCTAATGGTACTGTGTCTAAAGCTCCTACCCCCCCAGTTCATAGTTTTAACTCTGGGGGTAAGCATTAAAAAGGCGTTAGCTGATCGTAATGACCTACTGGGAGAGTACCAATTAAAAACGTGATGAAGAAATTGTGGGCCGTCACCATGAAGTGCCTTGTGTGCGATGCAAAGTGCCTTGAATTTTACACGCTGGCCAACTGGAAGCCAATGCAGATCTTGAATCCCGGTCCTGATGGACTGGTGCTTAGGGACATCCAGAATTAATCTGGCAGCGGCATTCTGAACTGACTGTAACCTTCTGAGCTGGTTGGACTGCAAATTAATATACAAAGCGTTACAATAGTCCAATTTAGATAAAACCAAAGTGGTTAAGACAATTTTCCTAGCCTTTCTAGGAATGTAGGGAAGGATTTTACGCATCATTTTGATTGTAAAAACGCCGAGGACACCACCTTTGAAATCTGAGATTTAAAATGAAGCTTCTCGTCTATTATGACCCCCAAATTTTTGCTTTCGCCACCGGAGTAGGGAGGGGGCCCAAAAACTGGGCCACCAGGCTGGTGACCAAAGAGGAGAAAGCTTGCCAAACAGCACCACCTCAGTCTTACTTGAATTTAACTTCAGGCAGTGCCTACTCATCCACTTACTCAAGGATACCATAAACATCCCTGTCAATAGTTGAGATCACCAATTGGGTGTCGTCGGCATACGAGGTCGGGATTAAGTCAAAGCTTCTAATTAGAGGTGCTAATTCGGACACATAAATATTAAAAAGTGTAGGGCTCAAAGAAGAGCCCTGCGGTACCCCACATGGCAAAATAAAAGGTGCTGATTTAAAATCGCCTTATTGCACTGTCTGGGTTCTATCTGTTAAGAAAGATGTTAAAAGCATGAGGGCATTTCCTCCCAGACCTATGCATTTTAAACGTTTTAGCAGCAAGGTATGGTCCACGGTATCAAATGCCGCGGACAGATCTAGTAGGATAAGGGCTGCCGATCCTCCCCCATCCAAAGCGGTTCGGATTTCCTCTGTGGTCTTTATCAGGGCTGTCTCAGTGCTGTGGCATGACCTGAAGCCAAACTGACTGTGATCTAGGATATTATTTTCTAAAATATATTTGGAGAGTTCTGTATTTACAATCTTCTCCAAAATTTTTGCTGGAAGCGGAAGCCTTGCAATAGGTCGATAGTTAGCGGGATCCGTTATTTCTAAGTTGGTTTTCTTTAGTAGTGGTAGAATGCAGGCTTGTTTCCACCTTATTGGAAATGTTCCCTGTGAAAGCATCTGATTAAATATGTCAGATAACCGTGGACTAGCAAGATGGCCAACAAGATGGAGAATACTTGGAGGGCAAGGGTCCTCCGGTGAACCCGATTTGGTATTTGCAAGAAGCGTAGCAATTTGCACTGGAGTTGTAAGGGAGAAGTTTAAAAGGGGCGTTGTAATCATAACTTCCTGTTCTGTGGAGTTTGAATTTGGCAAATGTAGGACAAATTGGTCATAAATTTGATCAACCTTTGATTTAAACGCCTGTGCCAAGGTATTACAAAAATCTTGAGTACAGATGGCAGTGTCCTCCTTTTTAACTGTTGTCAAATTGTTTATAACCGAAAAAAGTTCTTTACTTGAGTTACCTGCCTTTTCTATTTTTAATGTATAATATTGACTTTTTTCGGTAATAATTTTTTCTTATAATCGGCTAACATTAATTTATATTGCTCTTTCTCGACTGCATCATAGTTTTTCCGCCAGGTTCTTTCTTGCCTCCTACAAGCTTGTTTATCTAATCTAAGAGCCTTGAATTTTATCATTAGCTTTCATTTCAAGTATTTCCTGTTTTTCCAGTTTCAAAACTTCCTGATTAAATGTAGAACACTCTTGAAGTGTAGGCATTAGGCAAACTATAGACTTGTTTTCTTCAAGCTTTTTGTACATTATTTCAGATGCTGTGTTTCCAGTTGTAAACAAATTCCTTAGTAGCCGGCTTTCCAAAGCTTCTTTACCATGTTTCGTCAAGATACCAATTCTTATATCTTGAAGAATATTTCCATAATGTTCATCACTTGCTTGTTGCATATTCTTAATAAGTTCTTTATATTAAAATTTGACCAAATGTTCACATTTCCAATACTTCCCAAATATTTCCTAGTATCCTCATGCACAAGTGTTTTAAAAACAGGTTGTCTTTTAACAGGAGTAAGCTGTAGTAGATCTCCAAATACGATCACATGTTTATCTCCAAACAGTACATCGTAATCTGTTTTTATATTCTGTTGCATCCTCAAGTGTACAAAGGCAAGCATTAAGTTTGAGACCATGCTCACCTCATCAATGATTAGAAGTTTCATTTTCTTCAGTACTCTTGAAACTTCATAAGAAGCTTCTTCAGATAGCTTCTGATATTCCAATTTATTTTCATGTTCAACTGGTAGCATGAATAATCAATGTAAAGTAATCCCTTTAATGTTGTGTGCTGCTAATCCAGTTGGAGCTGTTACAACCCAAGATAAATGTGATTGAGTAGTTTTGTGGAGATAACTGGTCAAAACTTTAATTAAGAAACCTTTTCCTGTTCCAGCTTGGCCAATGATGTACATTAAAATAGGTTTAAACAATGAACATTGGCATTCTTTTTTTCGTGCAGTAAACCATGTTCTATCTGTTGTGTCACTTGTTGATATATTTCTTTTTGTTCGAAGTTTAGTTGTTCTTCTACATTTTCTAACTGGTCAATATCAAGTTGTACTTGTTGCATTGCAGTTTCTACTTCATTCATGGCAATTGCTGCTTCATTTTCGATAATTGGTTGTCCCAGTGGATCTTGACTTAGTGGACCAGAACTTTGACTATCTTGAGAACTGTCTCTGGCTATTTCACCTGCAATAGTAGTTTCTTGTTCAATCTCATCATTTAACATTTGTAGATATGTAGGGAAAATTGTGCACTGAATGCTATCTTTACTTGCATTGAAAGAATCTTCATAGCAGTAAAAATCTCCAAGTAATTCTGTTTCACTAAGCCAAGGCTTGAAGAGAAGTACTAAATAGAAAAATTCCCTCTTATCTGGACTTTCACAACTGAGTTTTCTGTGGTTAATAAGATTTCCTTTGGCATGTTTTACCAAACATCCGTCACATCCAATTACTGCATATTTTTCTTCATTTACATTTCTATAACATTTATTTTAAAACTGTAATGTTGAAGTTTTTCATAGAGACATAGGTTTTCCAGATGTGGACTCCTTTTGGGATAGTACGTATCCAACATATTAGTTTTAACAATATCTGTACTTTCTGGTTCATTCAATGCTAAGTATTCAATTTCTTGTAGAGAATTCAATACTCTATTTCGTGTGGCAGCAAGACCTACACTTACCCAAATGATTCCTCTTGACTTAGAATATAAACTGGTAGAGCTCAACCGATCTGAAAATTCATTGTAGAGATTTCAATACTCTATTTCGTGTGGCAGCAAGACCTACACTTACCCAAATGATTCCTCTTGACTTAGAATATAAACTGGTAGAGCTCAACCGATCTGAAAATTCATAGGATCCAATCTCTCGGTGGGAAAGCATTTTCAAGCTAAAGCTGAACAATTTCTTGCTAAACTCTTTTCCTGTGAAATTTCTTCCCACATTTCTTTCAACTCTGGAAACCAATGTGGGATCACACTGCTTCACCCCCCAGCAGGTTCGCCTCTAAGCATTATGGTGAATGCAGTTCGCCAAGCGTGTGACTTGCAAAAGTCTTTCGAGTATTTCACCAGGTTGGTGCAGATTAGTGCTGCCCATCTCTAAACACGTGTTTCTGGATTCTTATCCGTCGTCAGTAGAGATTAGGCGTTCAAGTATTTGGGGTTGCTGAGCAGGCTGCCAAAGTGTTCTCGGGTCACAGTACCACTCAAGGCGCGCAGGTGCCTCTCCACGAGCTCGTCAGCTCAAGCGGCTCGAGGGAGCCTGTTATACTGGAAATCAATGTGGGATCACACTGCTTCACCCCCCCAGCAGGTTTGCCCCTAAGTATTATGGTGAATGCAGTTCGCCAAGCGTGTGTGCTTGCAAAAGTCTTTCGAGTATTTCACCAGGTTGGTGCAGATTAGTGCTGGCCATCTCTAAACACGTGTTTCTGGATTCTTACCCGTCGTCAGTAGAGATTAGGCGTTCAAGTATTTGGGGTTGCTGAGCAGGCTGCCAAAGTATTCTCGGGTCACAGAACCTCTCAAGGCGCGCAGGTGCCTCTTCACGAGCTCGTCAGCTCAAGCGGCTCGAGGGAGCCTTTTAAACAGGAAACCAATGTGGGATCACACTGCTTCACCCCCCAGCAGGTTCGCCCCTAAGCATTATGGTGAATGCAGTTCGCCAAGCGTGTGTACTTGCAAAAGTCTTTCGAGTATTTCACCAGGTTGGTGCAGATTAGTGCTGGCCATCTCTAAACACGTGTTTCTGGATTCTTATCCGTCGTCAGTAGAGATTAGGCGTTCAAGTATTTGGGGTTGCTGAGCAGGCTGCGAAAGTGTTCTCGGGTCACAGTATCTCTCAACTCTGTCTTTTCAGATTTGGTTATATATGACGTAACATAGCGAGCAGCAACAATTGAATTATCTGCATATTGAATATCCATGTTTGCATTCCACATTGTCAAAATCACTGGACTGTAGTCATTAATATACTTTGAATTTTCAGTTCTTTTTTAAGTTGTATATGTTCTTTGGAGATTAAAGAGTTATAGTGTGCCTTACTGCTGACATAAAACTATTGACTCTTCCTTTTGAAATTATTGGACGTGGGAATCCAAGACGACATTTTGTATAAAATGTTCCCTTTGACTTCTTATTTTCGTCCACAATATTTTCCACAACCATGACTTTGAAACTGTAAAACTTATTGTCTTGAGCTGTTTTCTGCTTCTTCTTTTGAAATGGCACAGGTAACATACTCTTCGATGAAAGGCAAAACACTTTCATCAGTATCAGTTCCAAATTTTGGTGCATTCTTGGTCCATAATAACATATGTATATATGGAGCACCTCTGGCTTGGTACTCCTTTCTCCAAAAGAAATCAGTAACTTCTCCAAGAGGTGGATTATTTTTATTGCAGATAAAAGACATCATAGCTTGAAACCTATGATTAAAATATCTGCACACATTTACAGGATCCAAGGAACAGAGTTCTCCAGGTGTCTTCAATTCAATATTTTTAACATTTGAATTGGCTTCTCGTAGAAATTCAAGTAAATCGTCCCATGCATATTCAGCAAAGCTAAGTGTTACAAACATATAGGGGTACCTAAGTTTCTTAACATACATTTAAGTTCTCCGTGATGACGGTACTAATACTCATTGGTACCACATTGACACGCCATCAAATTAATTAACTGAGATTCTAAATGATCATCTCTTTGTTGAACTTTGTCCATGTATTCCTTTGCAGAAACATGTGTAAGATGAACTCCTGTTTTTAACATGTGGTTCACTGCATATGAAAGTCCAGACAAGTCACTTTCAAATATAAGATGAAATTTATATGGAATGCACTGTCGAAATCTTGGATCTTCTGAGTACAATCTTGGCGAGCGGTATTCCATATCTGGAATCTGTACTGCTCGTTCATTATATTATCCACCTTCTCCAGTGGGGAATAGTTGTGGAAAACAATGAGCTTCTAAACTTGTTTCCACTACACTCATGGGAGTTCCCTTTGCTTTCTTCATTTGAAACAATGCAAGACTGTTTCCTATCACTTCTTTTGAATGTAGAGAATGTATACAGTGTTCATAAATCTCTTCACTCCTGGACTTGTCCACTTTTTCTATTTGTCCTCTTTGAATTTCTGTTTCATTTTCTAAACATATTTCCTGTTCTTCCACATTTACAGTTTTATGATAAATATTGTTCTACACAAGATATAATTTAGCCTTTTGAAGTTTGGTAACATCTACTAACCCTTGCCATATTTTTCGACTCTTTGTTGGTACACCATTAACTAGAATAACTACAGGCTCACTTTCCTCTCTCTCTATACCAACAGTTTCAATATTTTTCTTAAAATCTAAAGGTAAGTACACAACTCTTCCTTTCAGACCTCTTTGTAAATCTGTTGGAGGAAGCTTGCCTGTTTTAGGCTCCATATGAACTATGGCCTGAAATGGGTGCGCAGATTGAATAAGAATAGACTCATATGCATTTAAATCTGCCAGTTCCGGAGGTATGGCTACCAACTCTAAGTTGTTATGTACAGCTCTAGCTGGCATTGTGTTCTCTTCTAACTTGTTGTAACAATATTTACAAATACGTTGATCAGTACCTAACTCAAAACGACCTTCCACCAACAAATAAACACCAAATTGCTGCCACTTATCATTGTTTTCCTTTTCACTTTTTAAATATACATCAACATTCCTAGTTTGACTTCATATAGTGAGTACGTAGACAACAAACACAAACATAGTTTGGTTTTTCAGATGAAACTATCTTAAACTTTGTAATTTCTTCTGCAAACTTGTCAGTACTAATATCTTCCACCTGTTCTTCAACACCTACACTCATCAAACTCTCACTTTCTCTACACTCCTCCTGTGAACCAAAGAAACAAAACTCTATATCATCACAAACCTTTTTTACATCCGATAATGAACCATGCAAAAGAGCTGCGTTCTTTTCACTTAAAGATAATGCAGGACTTTTTACGTAGTACAATATTCTTACTAACTTCCGCCTTTATGAGTGGTGTACTGCTAACATTCTTGAATGATGATATGTACTTTTACACACCTTTCTAGAAAGACAAGCCAGAGAATGACCCTGCAACTTAGTATATTTTCTTACTTTACATGGATCTAGTCCTTGCAACATCTTAATCTTCTGTTTAACAGTTTTTTGGCATATTCTCGAAAGAAAACTCGTAATATATCAATAGATTCCTGTCAAATACTACAAATACTACTACAATCCCACTTATACACTTGAGCTTGTGTACGTCTCCCCTGAACTTCTTCAGCTATTACTTCTTCCACATTCCTAGGAACCATCTTTTCTTTTTCAATTGGACAACTATCTTTCATCTCATAACAACGACCACTGGTATCAACTGCATGAACTAATGCATTTTGTTGAAAATAGCTTTCTTAATTAAAGACAGGCTCAGTACTAGAAGTGTGCTTCCATTCACCAGAATTTTGTTTGCAAAAGTTACTTCTATTAACCAGTCTTTTTCTTTTGCTTTTCTCCTTCATAACGTGCATTGTTTTATTCAATGTTTTCATTCTCCTCAATACCAATATAAATAATTTTCGTTTCAATTCAAAAGCTTTTTCTACTACACTCTCAATCTGTTGCATTTCTTATAAGCTGCTGATCTTTTTAAAAAATATTTTTTACTATCTTTCAATACATTTTGTAGTACTCTACTTCTATACATTCTCTTCCTTATGTCTTTAAATTCTTCAGCCTTTTTTCAACATGGATTGTTTTCCCATAACATGATTTTCTATTAATATGTCCTTTTTCGTTTCCTTCCGATTGGTTGTACAACTTTCCTTTCTCTTTTTCACATTTTCAAAATTCTTTACATTCTTTAAAAGTCTTTTAACAACATCTTTAGTTCTCTTACCAGAAGTCTATTTCTTCAATTTAACATTTTGAACTTCATCTTATTTCTTCTTTTTTCTTTCTTGTCTGTTGAACCTTTTTTGCCATACTCAATCTTTCTTAGTAATAATGGTGAATATCTGAAAAAAAAAGAAACGTTTAAATAGTTTCTAAAGATAATTTTATATTATTCAAGTAATTATATACAAAAACTATCATCTAAAAACAAAAAAATAGTTTCAATTCCATTTCGAGTGTCTCCATAACACAGAAATATTTACAATATTATACTTTACATATTATCAAACTTATAATAAGAACCAAATGATTAAACAATAACATCTCAGAGCACATAGTATCTAAATTTGAGTGAAAAAAGTGTATGTATTAATTTCTACTCATAACATATGGCACCTGAGTATTGAACAAGCTATATCAGATATTGCACAATTCCTTCATTTAGAAGACATCACAACCTCTGCAACAGAATAATAGAGCATAAGTAAAGGATTTCTTTACTACTATCCAAACCAACCAGATTCAGATGTATAATACATCAGACAATAGATGTAGAAGTACACACATACGTCATTCACAACAGCATTAAGTCCCTTAAACTTCACAGACTGGCGTTCCCATTTCAAAATATCACCTAGAGTGTTGAGCTTACCCAAATATAAAGCAGCAACCCTTCACATATCTCTCTTGTAAGTCTCACCATATTCCTGAAAGCATGCATGCATGTGTCTGTTCCTTTTGCTAGTGACATTATATATAAACGAAACATACAAATAGTTCTATACCTGTGTTTTTCCACAGACTCATACTAAGTAGCTCATCACTAATCCCTCTGCCAACATGTCTTAAACCTCACTTTTGTGCTGCAGCTTCACTATTCTGCAACTGCTCACGATGTTGGGCCTAGTCAAATATAAATCAGCAATCCTTTGCATATCTCTGCTATAAGTCTCACCATATTCCTGAAAGTATACATGCATGTGTCTGTTCCTTTTGCTAGTGGCATCATATATAAAACAAACATACAGATAGATGTAAGCCTGTCTTTAATACATCTAGCATCTTTAGATGCATAAGACGTATCAGAATACATGTACAAGTAGAGACATACCTCAGTCACAACACCATGCAGACCTTAAAATTTGACAGACTAGACTTCACATTTCATGCACACACTGAAAATTATGCGGTATATTTGAAGCATACCTTTCCACAGACTCATTCAAAGTAGCCTAATCACTAATCCCTCTGCCAACATGTCTTAAACCTCACTTTTGTGTTGCAGCTTCACTATTCTGCAGCTACTCAGGATGTTGGGCCTAGCCAAATATAAAGCAGCAATCCTTCACTAATCTCTGCTATAAGTCTCACAATATTCCTGAAAGTATGCATGCAAATGTCTGTTCCTTTTGCTAGTGCCATCATATATAAAACAAACATACAAATAGTTCTATATCTGCGTTTTTCCACAGACTCATACTAAGTAGCTTATTCACTAATACCTCTGCCAACATGTCTTAAACCTCACTTTTGTGCTGCAGCTTCACTATTCTGCAACTACTCAGGATGTTGGGCATAACCAAATATAAAGCAGCCATCTTTGGCATATCTCTGCTATACGTCTCACCATATTCCTCAAAGAATGCGTGCATGTGTCTGTACCTTTTGCTAGGGGCATCATATATAAAAAAAACATACAAATAGATGTATGCCTGTCTTTTATACATCTAGCATCTTCAAATGCATAACACATATCAAAATACCTGTGCAAGTAGAGACATACCTCAGTCACAACACCATGCACAACTTAAAATTTGACAGACTGCACTTCACATTTCAAGCAGATACTGAAAAATATGCGGTATATTTGAAGTATACCTTTCCACCAGTAGCGGCCCGCGGTGGGAGTGCTGCCGGGCGGTAACGCGGGACGGGGGAGGGGCAGGGTGGGGGGTAGTAAACTCCGGAATACGGCCGCACAGAGGTAAGTAAACAAACAAATAAATAAAACAAATTTCGTTGCGCGCGCTGCACCGCATTTGGCGATGCAGCGCGCGCAACAAAATTCATTTTATTTATTTGTTTGTTTACTTACCTCTGTGCGGCCGTATTCCGGAGTTTACCACCCCCCACCCTGCCCCTCCCCCGCCCCGCATCACCGCCCGGCAGCACTCCCACCACGGGCCGCTACTGCTTTCCACAGACTCATTCAAAGTAGCCTAATCACTAATCCCTCTGCCAACATGTCTTAAACCTGACTTGTGTGCTGCAGCTTCACTATTCTGCAACTACTCACAGTGTTGGGCCTACCTAAATATAAAGCAGCAACCCTTCTCATGACTCTGTATAAGTCTCACCATATTCCTGAAAATATGCGTGCATGTGTCTGTACCTTTTGCTAGTGGCAACATATATAAAACAAACATACAAATAGATATATGCTTGTCTTTTATTCGTGTAGCATCTTCAGATGCATAACATGTATGAGAATACATGTGCAAGTAGAGACATACCTCAGTCACAACACCATACAGACCTTAAAACTTGACAGACTACACTTTACATTTGAAACAGAGACTGTAAATTTTGCAGCATATTTAAAGCATACCTTTCCACAGACTCATACAAAGTAGCCTAATCATTAATCCCTCTGCCAACATGTCTTAAACCTCACTTTTGTGCTGCAGCTTCACTATTCTGCAACTACTCAGGATGTTGGGCATAACCAAATATAAAGCAGCCATCCTTGAAATATCTCTGCTATACGTCTCACCATATTCCTGAAAGTATGCATGCATGTGTCTGTTCCTTTTGCTAGTGGTATCATATATAAAACAAACATACAAATAGATGTATGCCTGTCTTTTATACATGTAGCATCTTCAAATGCATAACACATATCAAAATACATGTGCAAGTAGAGACATACCTCAGTCACAACACCATGCACACCTTAAAATGTGACAGACTGCACTTCACATTTCAAGCAGACGATGAAAATTATGCTGTATATTTGAAGTATACCTTTCCACAGATTCATTCAAAGTAGCCTAATCACTAATCCCTCTGCCAACATGTCTTAAACCTCACTTTTGTGCTGCGGCCTCACTATTCTGCAACTAGTCAGGATGTTGGGCCTAGCCAAATATAAAGCAGCAATACTTCGCGTATCTCTGCTATAAGTATCATCATATTGCTGAAAGTATGCATGCGTCTGTTCCTTTTGTTAGTGGCATCGTATATAAAACAAACATACAAATAGTTCTATATCTATGTTTTTCTACAGACTCATACTTTGTAGCTTATTCACTAATCCCTCCGCCAACGTCTTAAACCTCACTTTTGTGCTGCAGCTTCAGCATTCTGCAAGTACTCAGGATGTTGAGCCTACCCAAATATAAAGCAGCAACCCTTCTCTTGACTCTGTTGTAAGTCTCACCATATTCCTGAAAGTATGCGTGCATGTGTCTGTACCTTTTGCTAGTGGCATCATATATAAAACAAGCATACAAATAGATGTATGCCTGTCTTTTATACTTCTAGCAACTTCAGATGCATAAAACGTATGAGAATACATGTGCAAGTAGAGACATACCTCAGTCACAACATCATACAGACCTTAAAACTTGACAGATTGCACTTCACATTTCAAGCAGACACTGAAAAGTATGCGGTATATTGAAATATGCCTTTATACAGACTCATTAAAAGTAGCCTAATCACTAATCCCTCTGCCATCATGTCTTAAACCTCACTTTTGTGCTGCAGCTTCACTATTCTGCAACTACTCTCGGTGTTGGGCCTACCCAAACATAAAGCAACAACCCTTCTCATGACTCTGTTTTAAGTCTCACCATATTTCTGAAAATATGTGTGCATATGTATGTACCTTTTGCTAGTGGCATCATATATAAAATAAACATACAAATAGATGTATGCCTGTCTTTTATACTTCTAGCAACTTCAGATGCATAACACGTATGAGAGTACATGTGCAAGTAAAGACTTACCACAGTCAAAACACCATACAGACCTTAAAACTTGACAGACTACACTTTACATTTGAAACAGATACTGAAAATTATGCAGTATATTTAAAGTGTTTTTTTCCACAGACTCATACAAAGTAGCCTAATCATTAATCCCTCTGCCAACATGTCTTAAACCTCACTTTTGTGCTGCATCTTCACTATTCTGCGACTACTCAGGATGTTGGGCCTACCCAAATATAAAGCAGCAACCCTTCTCATGACTCTGTTGTCTCACCATATTTCTGAAAGTATGAATGCATGTGTCTGTTACTTTTGCTAGTGGCATCACACATAAAACAAACATACAGATAGATGTATGCCTGTCTTTTATACATCTAGCATCTTCAGATGCATAGGACGTATGAGAATACATGTGCAAGTAGAGACATACCTCAGTCACAACACCATGTAGACCTTACAATTTCACAGACTGGACTTCGCATTTCAAACACACACTGAAAATGATGCGGTATATTTGAAGTATACCTTTCCACAGACTCATTCAAAGTAGCATAATCATTAATCCACAGACTCATTCAAAGTAGCCTAATCATTAATCCCTCTGCCAACATGTCTTAAACCTCACTTTTGTGCTGCAGCTCCACTATTCTGCAACTACTCAGGATGTTGGGCCTAGCCAAATATAAAGCAGCAATCCTTCGCATATCTCTGCTATGTCTTACCTGATAGTATGCATTCATGTGCCTGTTCCTTTTGCTAGTGGCATCATATATAAAAAACACATACAAATAGATGTATGCCTGTCTTTTATATGTCTAGGATCATAGGATGCATAACACATATCAAAATATATGTGCAAGTAGAGACATACCTCAGTCACAAGTCCACGCACACCTTAAAACTTGACAGACTGCACTTTGAAAGCAACATCTAAAATTATGCGGTAAAATAAAAACTACCATAATCACTAATCCATCTTCCAATGTTCATATATTACCATACACAATCTATTAAAATCATCATTTAAGTAAAATAAAACAACCTACAATGCACAACTCTACATTTCATAACATATTTCAAACATCACAGATCTCTAATAATTTCAAAAGTTTGAAAAAAAGCTTTTCAAATCTGAAAATATCACTACAAAGAGTAAACCACTACTACATAATACATAATACACCCCACAAATGTGTAACTCACCTTTCAAATATTATTGCAGAATATGAAATATCAGAAACTCAGAAAAGATTTTCTTTTGCACACAATAAATGTAATGCACCAATCTCAACAAGGTGAAACCAGTAATAGCAAACTTTCCCTCTCTTTCTGCACACAAATAAATGTAAGTAACAAATGAAATTGCTACCTACATTATTTAAAATTGTCAAACACATTTATATTGGTTAGACATATTAACTCTTTCCAACTGTCTTCTAAGAAGGCCCTTACTGATTTTCTGAAGTCGCGACTCCACACGGTGCCGCAGTATAGGGTCGCGAAGGAGCCGCGAACCCTTACGGAGTTCAAAAAACCTTTTTCCAATAATACTAGTATTTTTCTTTAACAACACACTACTTCTACACATACTACTGACTTAGGAAAAATTCATTTAGTAACATATCTCTTATATATAAGCTGCCATTTCACATTTTAAATTCACACTTAACTTTTAACCCTTCCCCCATTCACAGTAATCCCACTTTCCATAGCAACACGTTTTGCAACATTCAACTGTACTGGCAGGTCACAAGTTCACCATACTTGCAACTTCAGCACAGCTGCTAACAAATGCAAATAGCAGGTGTGGTTAACTATTGCAAAATATTACCTTATCCAATCATCTGTACCTTTCAAACATTTTTTATTAACCAATAAGAAACATGCTTCTTTAGAAAAATAACATGCATCCTATTTTTGAGTGTGCAATGTTAATAAACAGCCAATCACTTATTACCTTTTTTGAAAAAAGCATCTTCTCCACCATTTTATATACCTCTCATTCTACCAACTGACTGCCTGAGCTACAGACATCTTTTCATTACTTCCAGACATCCCTTCAGGATGCTTACAGTATGGATTGTAGGGCACAGCCATGTTTTCTGGTGCAAAAGGTATGCTGAACACAGAGGTATTGACAAAGACCTAGGTTTGCAAAATGTGGATATTAAATGGATTGCACAGAGAGGATTAAAATGGCACCAATTGATGCCTTTGGTTAAAACCTTTTTGCATCTCCAACCCCCTGACCTCATGATTGTGCACTGTAGTGGCAATGACTTAGGCACATTAACTGTAGTAGGACTGGATATGCTCATGAAGGATACCTTTGCACAATTGATGTTGCTTTTGTCTCAAACTGTGTTTGTTTACTCTAATATATGCCAAAGACAGAAATGGAAGTGGTCAAATCAATTTTGTCCACAGTTTGAGAAAGCTAGGAAGAATGTCAATAAAGCTGTTTCTTCTTACCTCAGAGACCACAGAATGGGCTCCATTGATAACAACAATTTACATTTTGATATGGATGTCATCTACAGAAGTGATGGAGTTCACTTCACAGATGAAGGAAACAGAGTGTTTCTCAACAAACTTAAGGTGTGCGTTCGCACTTAGAGGTAGCTTCAACAAAGTCAGAATGAAAACAATGGCTCTTTTTAGCCACCCTATAACCCAACTATTTTTTTTTTTTTTAAACCATATATTCTCTTTCTCTTTTAATTTGCGAACCCATCGCAGGTTTGCAAAACAAAAGAGCGAATTCAATGTACTACACCATAATACACTTTTCAAGTTTAAATTCAAAAAATATATATTACTACTAACTCAAATCACATTTAATCTTATTATTAACTTCAATCTCACAAACTCTATAAACCAAGTTCACAAATGCAACACTACCTTCTCTCGCACTCAACCTCAAAAGAACCTGCTGGTTTATTCACAAGGAAAACAACCTGCAGCATCGCTGAAAAGTTCATATCCGACGCGTTTCGAGGCTCCTGCCTCTTAATCATGGATCGATTCATTGTACTCGGCAGATAGCTCTGACAGCCTGCTCCTTTAAATACCCCCAGTGGGCCTCATTCATTGCGTGAATTGTTGTATTGCAAGCTGGGACTTGTAGTCAAGTTCAGAGTAAAATTTCACCCTCCAGTGGGCTCTGCTAAGTGCATGATATTCAATGTATTGTTGCCCTCCGGTGGGCCATAATGCTGAGCAAGTTAGATTTTTCCTCTTTTGAAGTGCTGTCACGAGTATAGGCACGGTTCCCACTCACAGCCTCTCTGTCATTACAAGATGGTGCGGCTTCCCACGGCAGGGCTCCCGTGTAAATATGTTCAATCCCAAGTGCCCCAAGCAACAGAAGGGCACTCGACATCAAAAGAACCTACTGGTTTATTCACAAGGAAAACAAGCTGCAGCATCGCTGAAAAGTTCAAATCCGACGCGTTTCGAGGCTCCTGCCTCTTAATCAAGGATCATTTCATTGTACTCGGCAGATAGCTCTCACAGCCTGCTCCTTTAAATACCGCCAGTGGGCCTCATTCATTGCGTGAATTGTTGTATTGCAAGCTGGGACTCGTAGTCAAGTTCAGAGTATAATTTCACCCTCCAGTGGGCTCTGCTAAGTGCATGATATTCAATGTATTGTTGCCCTCTGGTGGGCCATAATGCTGAGCAAGTTAGATTTTTCCTCTTTTGAAGTGCTGTCATGAGTATAGGCACGGTTCCCACTCACAGCCTCTCTGTCATTACGAGATGGTGCGGCTTCCCACGGCAGGGCTGCCGTGTAAATATGTTCAATTCCAAGTGTCCCAAGCAAAGGAAGTGCACTCGACATCAAAAGAACCTGCTGGTTTCTTCACAAGGTAAACAAGCTGCATCATCGCTGAAAAGTTCATATCCGACGCGTTTCGAGGCTCCTGCCTCTTAATCATGGATCATTTCATTGTACTCGGCAGATAGCTCTGACAGCCTGCTCCTTTAAATACCCCCAGTGGGCCTCATTCATTGCGTGAATTTTTGTATTGCAAGCTGGGACTTGTAGTCAAGTTCAGAGTAAAATATCACCCTCAAGTGGACTCTGCTAAGTGCATGATATTCAATGTATTGTTGACCTCCGATGGGACATAATGCTGAGCAAGTTAGATTTTTCCTCTTTTGAAGTGCTGTCACGAGTATAGGCACGGTTCCCACTCACAGCCTCTCTGCCATTGCGAGATGGTGCGGCTTCCCACGGCAGGGCTGCCGTGTAAATATGTTCAATCCCAAGTGCCCCAAGCAACGGAAGCGCACTCGACATCAAAAGAACCTGCTGGTTTATTCACAAGGAAAACAAGCTGCAGCATCACTGAAAAGTTCATATCCGACACGTTTCGAGGCTCCTGCCCCTTAATCATGGATCATTTCATTGTACTCGGCAGATAGCTCTGACAGCCTGCTCCTTTAAATACCCCCAGTGGGCCTCATTCATTGCATGAATTGTTGTATTGCAAGCTGGGACTTGTAGTCAAGTTCAGAGTAAAATTTCACCCTCCAGTGGGCTCTGCTAAGTGCATGATATTCAATGTATTGTTGCCCTCCGGTGGGCCATAATGCTGAGCAAGTTAGATTTTTCCTCTTTTGAAGTGCTGTCACGAGTATAGGCCCGGTTGCCACTCACAGACTCTATGTCATTACGAGATGGTGCTGCTTCCCACGGCAGGGCTGCCGTGTAAATATGTTCAATCCCAAGTGCTCCAAGCAACGGAAGCGCACTCGACATCAATAGAACCTGGTGGTTTATTCACAAGGAAAACAAGCTGCAGCATCGCTGAAAAGTTCATATCCAACGCGTTTTGAGGCTCCTGCCTCTTAATCATGGGTCATTTCATTGTACTCGGCAGATAGCTCTGACAGCCTGCTCCTTTAAATACCCCCAGTGGGCCTCATTCATTGCGTGAATTGTTGTATTGCAAGCTGGGACTTGTAGTCAAGTTCAGAGTAAAATTTCACCCTCCAGTGGGCTCTGCTAAGTGCATGATATTCAATGTATTGTTGCCCTCCGGTGGGACATAATGCTGAGCAAGTTAGATTTTTCCTCTTTTGAAGTGCTGTCATGAGTATAGGCACGGTTCCCACTCACAGCCTCTCTGCCATTACTAGATGGTATGCCTTCCCACGGCAGGGCTGCCGTGTAAATATGTTCAATCCCAAGTGCCCCAAGCAACGGAAGCGCACTCGACATCAAAAGAACCTGCTGGTTTATTCACAAGGAAAACAAGCTGCAGCATCGCTGAAAAGTTCATATCCGAAGCGTTTCGAGGCTCCTGCCTCTTAATCATGGATCATTTCATTGTACTCGGCAGTTAGCTCTGACAGCCTGCTCCTTTAAATACCGCCAGTGGGCCTCATTCATTGCGTGAATTGTTGTATTGCAAGCTGGGACTTGTAGTCAAGTTGAGAGTAAAATTTCACCCTCCAGTGGGCTCTGCTAGGTGCATGATATTCAATGTATTGTTGCACTCCGGTGGGCCATAATGCTGAGCAAGTTAGATTTTTCCTCTTTTGAAGTGCTGTCACGAGTATAGGCACGGTTCCCACTCACAGCCTCTCTGTCATTACGAGATGGTGCGGCTTTCCACGGCAGGGCTGCTGTGTAAATATGTTCAATCCCAAGTGCTCCAAGCAACGGAAGCGCACTCGACATCAAAAGAACCTGCTGGTTTATTCACAAGGAAAACAAGCTGCAGCATTGCTGAAAAGTTCATAACCAACGCGTTTCGAGGCTCCTGCCTCTTAATCATGGATCGATTCATTGTACTCGGCAGATAGCTCTGACAGCCTGCTCCTTTAAATACCCCCAGTGGGCCTCATTCATTGCGTGAATTGTTGTATTGCAAGCTGGGACTTGTAGTCAATTTCAGAGTAATATTTCACCCTCCAGTGGGCTCTGCTAAGTGCATGATATTCAATGTATTGTTGCCCTCCGGTGGGCCATAATGCTGAGCAAGTTAGATTTTCCCTCTTTTGAAGTGCTGTCACGAGTACAGGCATGGTTCCAACTCACAGCCTCTCTGCCATTACGAGATGGTGCGTCTTCCCACGGCAGGGCTGCCGTGTAAATATGTTCAATCCCAAGTGCCCCAAGCAACGGAAGCGCACTCGACATCAAAATAACCTGCTGGTTTATTCACAAGGTAAACAAGCTGCATCATCGCTGAAAAGTTCATATCCGACGCGTTTCGAGGCTCCTGCCTCTTAATCATGGATCATTTCATTGTACTCGGCAGATAGCTCTGACAGCCTGCTCATTTAAATACCCCCAGTGGGCCTCATTCATTGCGTGAATTGTTGTATTGCAAGCTGGGACTTGTAGTCAAGTTCAGAGTAAAATTTCACCCTCCATTGAGCTCTGTTATGTGCATGATATTCAATGTAGTGTTGCCCTCCGGTGGGCCATAATGCTGAGCAAGCTAGATTTTTCCTCTTTTGAAGTGCTGTCACAAGTATAGGCATGGTTCCCACTGACAGCCTCTCTGTCATTACGAGATGGTGCAGCTTCCCACGGCAGGGCTGCCGTGTAAATATGTTCAATCCCAAGTGCCCCAAGCAACAGAAGCGCACTCGACATCAAAAGAACCTGCTGGTTTATTCACAAGGAAAACAAGCTGCAGCATCGCTGAAAAGTTCATATCCGACGCATTTCGAGGCTCCTGCCTCTTAATCATGAATCATTTCATTGTACTCGGCAGAGAGCTCTGACAGCCTGCTCCTTTAAATACCTCCAGTGGGCCTCATTCATTGCTTGAATTGTTGTTTTGCAAGCTGGGACTTGTAGTCAAGTTCAGAGTGAAATTTCACCCTCCAGTGGGCTCTGCTAAGTGCATGATATTCAATGTATTGTTGCCCTCCGGTGGGCCATAATGCTGAGCAAGTTAGATTTTTCCTCTTTTGAAGTGCTGTCATGAGTATAGGCACGGTTCCCACTCACAGCCTCTCTGTCATTACGAGATGGTGAGGCTTCCCACGGCAGGGCTGCCATGTAAATATGTTCAATCCCAAGTGCCCCAAGCAACGGAAGTGCACTCAACATCAAAAGAACCTGCTGGTTTATTCACAAGGAAAACAAGCTGCAGCATCGCTGAAAAGTTCATATCCGACGCATTTCGAGGCTCCTGCCTCTTAATCATGGATCATTTCATTGTACTCGGCAGATAGCTCTGACAGCCTGCTCCTTTAAATACCCCCAGTGGGCCTCATTCATTGCGTGAATTGTTGTATTGCAAACTGGGACTTGTAGTCAAGTTCAGAGTAAAATTTCACCCTCCAGTGGGCTCTGCTAAGTGCATGATATTCAATGTATTGTTGCCCTCCGGTGAGCCATAATGCTGAGCAAGTTAGATTTTTCCTCTTTTGAAGTGCTGTCATGAGTATAGGCACGGTTCCCACTCACAGCCTCTCTGACATTAAGAGATGGTGCGGCTTCCCACGGCAGGGCTGCCGTGTAAATATGTTCAATCCCAAGTGCCCCAAGCAACGGAAGCGCACTCAACATCAAAAGAACCTGCTGGTTTATTCACAAGTAAAACAAGCTGCAGCATCGCTGAAAAGTTCATATCCGAAGCGTTTCGAGGCTCCTGCCTCTTAATCATGAATCATTTCATTGTACCCGGCAGATAGCTCTGACAGCCTGCTCCTTTAAATACCGCCAGTGGGCTTCATTCATTGCGTGAATTGTTGTATTGCAAGCTGGGACTTGTAGTCAAGTTCAGAGTAAAATTTCACCCTCCAGTGGGCTCTGCTAAGTGCATATTATTCAATGTATTGTTGCCCTCCGGTGGGCCATAATGCTGAGCAAGTTAGATTTTTCCTCTTTTGTAGTGCTGTCACGAGTATAGGCACGGTTCCCACTGACAGCCTCTCTGTCATTACGAGATGGTGCAGCTTTCCACGGCAGGGCTGCCGAGTAAATATGTTCAATCCCAAGTGCTCCAAGCAATGGAAGAGCACTCGACATCAAAAGAACCTGCTGGTTTATTCACAAGGAAAACAAGCTGCAGCATTGCTGAAAAGTTCATATCCAAAGCGTTTCGAGGCTCCTGCCTCTTAATCATGGATCATTTCATTGTACTCGGCAGATAGCTCTGACAGCCTGCTCCTTTAAATACCCCCAGTGGGCCTCATTCATTGCGTGAATTGTTGTATTGCAAGCTGGGACTTGTAGTCAAGTTTAGAGTAACATTTCACCCTCCAGTGGGCTCTGCTAAGTGCATGATATTCAATGTATTGTTGCCCTCCGGTGGGCCATAATGCTGAGCAAGTTAGATTTTTTGCTCTTTTGAAGTGCTGTCACGAGTACAGGCAGGGTTCCCACTCACAGCCTCTCTGCCATTACGAGATGGTGCGGCTTCCCACGGCAGGGTTGCCGTGTAAATATGTTCAATCCCAAGTGCCCCAAGCAACAGAAGCACACTCGACATCAAAAGAACCTGCTGGTTTATTCACAAGGAAAACAAGCTGCAGCATCGCTGAAAAGTTCATATCCAACGCGTTTCGAGGCTCCTGCCTCTTAATCATGGATCATTTCATTGTACTCGGCAGATAGCTCTGACAGCGTGCTCCTTTAAATACCCCGAGTGGGCCTCATTCATTGCGTGAATTGTTGTATTGCAAGCTGGGACTTGTAGTCAAGTTCAGAGTAAAATTTCACCCTCCATTGGGCTCTGTTATGAGCATGATATTCAATGTAGTGTTGCCCTCCGGTGGGCCATAATGCTGAGCAAGCTAGATTTTTCCTCTTTTGAAGTGCTGTCACAAGTATAGGCATGGTTCCCACTCACAGCCTCTCTGTCATTACGAGATGGTGTGGCTTCCCACGGCAGGGCTGCCATGTAAATATGTTCAATCTCAAGTGCCCCAAGCAACGGAAGCGCACTCGACATCAAAAGAACCTGCTGGTTTATTCACAAGGTAAACAAGCTGCATCATCGCTGAAAAGTTCATATCCGACGCGTTTCGAGGCTCCTGCCTCTTAATCATGGATCATTTCATTGTACTCGGCAGATAGCTCTGACAGCCTGCTCCTTTAAATACCCCCAGTGGGCCTCATTCATTGTGTGAATTTTTGTATTGCAAGCTGGGACTTGTAGTCAAGTTCAGAGTAAAATTTCACCCTCCAGTGGGCTCTGCTAAGTGCTTGATATTCAATGTATTGTTGCCGTCCGGTGGGCCATAATGCTGAGCAAGTTAGATTTTTCCTCTTTTGAAGTGCTGTCACGAGTATAGGCACGGTTGCCAATCACAGCCTCTCTGTCATTACGAGATGGTGCTGCTTCCCACGGCAGGGCTGCCGTGTAAATATGTTCAATCCCAAGTGCCCCAAGCAACGGAAGCGCACTCGACATCAAAAGAACCTGCTGGTTTATTCACAAGGAAAGCAAGCTGCAGCATCGCTGAAAAGTTCATATCCGAAGCGTTTCGAGGCTCCTGCCTCTTAATCATGGATCATTTCATTGTACTCGGCAGATAGCTCTGACAGCCTGCTCCTTTAAATACTGCCAGTGGGCCTCATTCATTGCGTGAATTGTTGTATTGCAAGCTGGGACTTGTAGTCAAGTTCAGAGTAAAATTTCACCCTCCAGTGGGCTCTGCTAAGTGCATGATATTCAATGTATTGTTGCCCTCCGGTGGGCCATGATGCTGAGCAAGTTAGATTTTTCCTCTTTTGAAGTGCTGTCACGAGTATAGGCACGGTTGCCACTCACAGCCTCTATGTCATTACGAGATGGTGCTGCTTCCCATGGCAGGGCTGCAGTGTAAATATGTTCAATCCCAAGTGCCCCAAGCAACGGAAGCGCACTCGACATCAAAAGAACCTGCTGGTTTATTCACAAGGAAAACAAGCTGCAGCATCGCTGAAAAGTTCATATCCGAAGCGCTTCGAGGCTCCTGCCTCTTAATCATGGATCATTTCATTGTACTCGGCAGATAGCTCTGACAGCCTGCTCCTTTAAATACCGCCAGTGGGCCTCATTCATTGCGTGAATTGTTGTATTGCAAGCTGGGACTTGTAGTCAAGTTGAGAGTAAAATTTCACCCTCCAGTGGGCTCTGCTAAGTGCATGATATTCAATGTATTGTTGCCCTCCAGTGGGCCATAATGCTGAGCAAGTTAGATTTTTCCTCTTTTGAAGTGCTGTCACGAGTATAGGCACGGTTCCCACTCACAGCCTCTCTGTCATTACGAGATGGTGCGGCTTTCCACGGCAGGGCTGCCGTGTAAATATGTTCAATCCCAAGTGCTCCAAGGAACGGAAGCGCACTCGACATCAAAAGAACCTGCTGGTTTATTCACAAGGAAAACAAGCTGCAGGTTTGCTGAAAAGTTCATATCCAACGCGTTTCGAGGCTCCTGCCTCTTAATCATGGATCGATTCATTGTACTCGGCAGATAGCTCTGACAGCCTGCTCCTTTAAATACCCCCAGTGGGCCTCATTCATTGCGTGAATTGTTGTATTGCAAGCTGGGACTTGTAGTCAAGTTCAGAGTAATATTTCACCCTCCAGTGGGCTCTGCTAAGTGCATGATATTCAATGTATTGTTGCCCTCCGGTGGGCCATAATGCTGAGCAAGTTAGATTTTCCCTCTTTTGAAGTGCTGTCACGAGTACAGGCAGGGTTCCAACTCACAGCCTCTCTGCCATTACGAGATGATGCGTCTTCCCACGGCAGGGCTGCCGTGTAAATATGTTCAATCCCAAGTGCCCCAAGCAACGGAAGCGCACTCGACATCAAAATAACCTGCTGGTTTATTCACAAGGTAAACAAGCTGCATCAACGCTGAAAAGTTCATATCCGACGCGTTTCGAGGCTCCTGCCTCTTAATCATGGATCATTTCATTGTACTCGGCAGATAGCTCTGACAGCCTGCTCCTTTAAATACCCCCAGTGGGCCTCATTCATTGCGAGAATTGTTGTATTGCAAGCTGGGACTTGTAGTCAAGTTCAGAGTAAAATTTCACCCTCCATTGGGCTCTGTTATGTGCATGATATTCAATGTAGTGTTGCCCTCCGGTGGGCCATAATGTTGAGCAAGCTAGATTTTTCCTCTTTTGAAGTGCTGTCACAAGTATAGGCATGGTTCCCACTGACAGCCTCTCTGTCATTACGAGATGGTGCAGCTTCCCACGGCCAGGCTGCCGTGTAAATATGTTCAATACCAAGTGCCCCAAGCAACAGAAGCGCACTCGACATCAAAAGAACCTGCTGGTTTATTCACAAGGAAAACAAGCTGCAGCATCGCTGAAAAGTTCATATCCGACGCATTTCGAGGCTCCTGCCTCTTAATCATGAATCATTTCATTGTACTCGGCAGAGAGCTCTGACAGCCTGCTCCTTTAAATACCTCCAGTGGGCCTCATTCATTGCTTGAATTGTTGTTTTGCAAGCTGGGACTTGTAGTCAAGTTCAGAGTGAAATTTCACCCTCCAGTGGGCTCTGCTAAGTGCATGATATTCAATATTGTTGCCCTCCGGTGGGCCATAATGCTGAGCAAGTTAGATTTTTCCTCTTTTGAAGTGCTGTCACGAGTATATGCACGGTTCCCACTCACAGCCTCTCTGTCATTACGAGATGGTGCGGCTTCCCACGGCAGGGCTGCCGTGTAAATATGTTCAATCCCAAGTGCCCCAAGCAACGGAAGCGCACTCGACATCAAAAGACCCTGCTTGTTTACTCACAAGGAAAACAAGCTGCAGCATCGCTGAAAAGTTCATGTTCGACGCGTTTTGAGGCTCCTGCCTCTTAATCATGGATCATTTCATTGTACTCGGCAGATAGCTCTGACAGCCTGCTACTCTAAATACCCCCAGTGGGCCTCATTCATTGCGTGAATTGTTGTATTGCAAGCTGGGACTTGAAGTCAAGTTCAGAGTAAAATGTCACCCTCCAGTCGGCTCTGCTAAGTGCATGATATTCAATGTATTGTTGCCCTCTGGTGGGCCATAATGCTGAGCAAGTTAGATTTTTCCTCTTTTGAAGTGCTGTCATGAGTATAGGCACGGTTCCCACTCACAGCCTCTCTGTCATTACGAGATGGTGCGGCTTCCCACGGTAGGGCTGCCATGAAAAATATGTTCAATCCCAAGTGCCCCAAGCAACGGAAGAGCACTCGACATCAAAAGAACCTGCTGGTTTATTCACAAGGTAAACAAGCTGCATCATCGCTGAAAAGTTCATATCCGACGCGTTTCGAGGCTCCTGCCTCTTAATCATGGATCATTTCATTGTACTCGGCAGATAGCTCTGACAGCCTGCTCCTTTAAATACCCCCAGTGGGCCTCATTCATTGCGTGAATTGTTGTATTGCAAGCTGGGACTTGTAGTCAAGTTCAGAGTAAAATTTCACCCTCCAGTGGGCTCTGCTAAGTGCATGATATTCAATGTATTGTTGCCCTCCGGTGAGCCATAATGCTGAGCAAGTTAGATTTTTCCTCTTTTGAAGTGCTGTCATGAGTATAGGCACGGTTCCCACTCACAGCCTCTCTGACATTACGAGATGGTGCGGCTTCCCACGGCAGGGCTGCCGTGTAAATATGTTCAATCCCAAGTGCCCCAAGCAACGGAAGCGCACTCAACATCAAAAGAACCTGCTGGTTTATTCACAAGGAAAACAAGATGCAGCATCGCTGAAAAGTTCATATCCGAAGCGTTTCGAGGCTCCTGCCTCTTAATCATGAATCATTTCATTGTACTCGGCAGATAGCTCTGACAGCCTGCTCCTTTAAATACCGCCAGTGGGTCTCATTCATTGCGTGAATTGTTGTATTGCAAGCTGGGACTTGTAGTCAAGTTCAGAGTAAAATTTCACCCTCCAGTGGGCTCTGCTAAGTGCATGATATTCAATGTATTGTTGCCCTCCGGTGGGCCATAATGCTGAGCAAGTTAGATTTTTCCTCTTTTGTAGTGCTGTCACGAGTATAGGCACGGTTCCCACTGACAGCCTCTCTGTCATTACGAGATGGTGCAGCTTTCCACGGCAGGGCTGCCGAGTAAATATGTTCAATCCCAAGTGCCCCAAGCAACAGAAGCACACTCGACATCAAAAGAACCTGCTGGTTTATTCACAAGGAAAACAAGCTGCAGCATCGCTGAAAAGTTCATATCCAACGCGTTTCGAGGCTCCTGCCTCTTAATCATGGATCATTTCATTGTACTCGGCAGATAGCTCTGACAGCGTGCTCCTTTAAATACCCCGAGTGGGCCTCATTCATTGCGTGAATTGTTGTATTGCAAGCTGGGACTTGTAGTCAAGTTCAGAGTAAAATTTCACCCTCCATTGGGCTCTGTTATGTGCATGATATTCAATGTAGTGTTGCCCTCCGGTGGGCCATAATGCTGAGCAAGCTAGATTTTTCCTCTTTTGAAGTGCTGTCACAAGTACAGGCATGGTTCCCACTCACAGCCTCTCTGTCATTACAAGATGGTGCGGCTTCCCACGGCAGGGCTGCTATGTAAATATGTTCAATCTCAAGTGCCCCAAGCAACGGAAGCGCACTCGACATCAAAAGAACCTGCTGGTTTATTCACAAGGAAAACAAGCTGCAGCATCGCTGAAAAGTTCATATCCGACGCATTTCGAGGCTCCTGCCTCTTAATCATGAATCATTTCATTGTACTCGGCAGAGAGCTCTGACAGCCTGCTCCTTTAAATACCTCCAGTGGGCCTCATTCATTGCATGAATTGTTGTTTTGCAAGCTGGGACTTGTAGTCAAGTTCAGAGTGAAATTTCACCCTCCATTGGGCTCTGCTAAGTGCATGATATTCAATGTATTGTTGCCCTCCGGTGGGCCATAATGCTGAGCAAGTTAGATTTTACCTCTGTTGAAGTGCTGTCACAAGTATAGGCACGGTTCCCACTCACAGCCTCTCTGCCATTACAAGATGGTGCGGCTTCCCACGGCAGGGCTGCCGTGTAAATATGTTCAATCTCAAGTGCCTCAAGCAACGGAAGCGCACTCGACATCAAAAGAACCTGCTGGTTTATTCACAAGGAAAACAAGCTGCAGCATCGCTGAAAAGATCATATCCGACGCGTTTTGAGGCTCCTGCCTCTTAATCATGGATCATTTCATTGTACTCGGCAGATAGCTCTGACAGCCTGCTCCTCTAAATACCCCCAGTAGGCCTCATTCATTGCGTGAATTGTTGTATTGCAAGCTAGGACTTGTAGTCAAGTTCAGAGTAAAATTTCACCCTCCAGTGGACTCTGCTAAGTGCATGATATTCAATGTATTGTTGCCCTCTGGTGGGCCATAATGCTGAGCAAGTTAGATTTTTCCTCTTTTGAAGTGCTGTCACGAGTATAGGCACGGTTCCCACTCACAGCCTCTCTGCCATTGCGAGATGGTGCAGCTTCCCAAGGCAGGGCTGCCGTGTAAATATGTTCAATCCCAAGTGCCCCAAGCAACGGAAGCGCACTCGACATCAAAAGAACCTGCTGGTTTATTCACAAGGAAAACAAGCTGCAGCATCGCTGAAAAGTTCATATCCAACGCGTTTCGAGGCTCCTGCCTCTTAATCATGGATCATTTCATTGTACTCCGCAGATAGCTCTGACAGCGTGCTCCTTTAAATACCCCGAGTGGGCCTCATTCATTGCGTGAATTGTTGTATTGCAAGCTGGGACTTGTAGTCAAGTTCAGAGTAAAATTTCACCCTCCATTGGGCTCTGTTATGTGCATGATATTCAATGTAGTGTTGCCCTCCGGTGGGCCATAATGCTGAGCAAGCTAGATTTTTCCTCTTTTGAAGTGCTATCATGAGTATAGGCACGGTTCCCACTCACAGCCTCTCTGTCATTACGAGATGGTGCGGCTTCCCACGGCAGGGCTGCCATGTAAATATGTTCAATCCCAAGTGCCCCAAGCAACAGAAGCGCACTCGACATCAAAAGATCCTGCTGGTTTATTCACAAGGAAAACAAGCTGCAGCATCGCTGAAAAGTTCATATCCAACGCGTTTCGAGGCTCCTGCCTCTTAATCATGGATCATTTCATTGTACTCTGAAGATAGCTCTGACAGCGTGCTCCTTTAAATACCCCGAGTGGGCCTCATTCATTGCGTGAATTGTTGTATTGCAAGCTGGGACTTGTAGTCAAGTTCAGAGTAAAATTTCACCCTCCAGTGGGCTCTGCTAAGTGCATGATATTCAATGTATTGTTGCCCTCCGGTGGGCCATAATGCTGAGCAAGTTAGATTTTTCCTCTTTTGAAGTGCTGTCATGAGTATAGGCACGGTTCTCACTCACAGCCCCTCTGCCATTACGAGATGGTGCGGCTTCCCACGGCAGGGCTGCCGTGTAAATATGTTCAATCCCAAGTGCCCCAAGCATCGGAAGCGCACTCGACATCAAAAGAACCTGCTGGTTTATTCACAAGGAAAACAAGCTGCAGTATCGCTGAAAAGTTCATATCCGAAGCGTTTCGAGGCTCTTGCCTCTTAATCATGGATCATTTCATTGTACTCGGCAGATAGCTCTGACAGCCTGCTCCTTTAAATACTGCCAGTGGGCCTCATTCATTGCGTGAATTGTTGTTTTGCAAGCTGGGACTTGTAGTCAAGTTCAGAGTAAAATTTCACCCTCCAGTGGGCTCTGCTAAGTGCATGATATTCAATGTATTGTTGCCCTCCAGTGGGCCATAATGCTGAGCAAGTTAGATTTTTCCTCTTTTGAAGTGCTGTCACGAGTATAGGCACGGTTCCCACTCACAGCCTCTCTGTCATTACGAGATGGTGCGGCTTTCCACGGCAGGGCTGCTGTGTAAATATGTTCAATCCCAAGTGCTCCAAGCAATGGAAGAGCACTCGACATCAAAAGAACCTGCTGGTTTATTCACAAGGAAAACAAGCTGCAGCATCGCTGAAAAGTTCATATCCGACGCGTTTCGAGGCTCCTGCCTCTTAATCATGGATCATTTCATTGTACTCGGCAGATAGCTCTGACAGCCTGCTCCTTTAAATACCTCCAGTGGGCCTCATTCATTGCGTGAATTGTTGTATTGCAAGCTGGGACTTGTAGTCAAGTTCAGAGTAAAATTTCACCCTCCAGTGGGCTCTGCTAAGTGCATGATATTCAATGTATTGTTGCCCTCCGGTGGGCCATAATGCTGAGCAAGTTAGATTTTTCCTCTTTTGAAGTGCTGTCACGAGTACAGGCAGGGTTCCCACTCACAGCCTCTCTGCCATTACGAGATGGTGCGGCTTCCCACGGCAGGGCTGCCGTGTAAATATGTTCAATCCCAAGTGCCCCAAGCAACGGAAGCGCACTCGACATCAAAAGAACCTGCTGGTTTATTCACAAGGTAAACAAGCTGCATCATCGCTGAAAAGTTCATATCCGACGCGTTTCGAGGCTCCTGCCTCTTAATCATGGATCATTTCATTGTACTCGGCAGATAGCTCTGACAGCCTGCTCCTTTAAATACCCCCAGTGGGCCTCATTCATTGCGAGAATTGTTGTATTGCAAGATGGGACTTGTAGTCAAGTTCAGAGTAAAATTTCACCCTCCAGTGGACTCTGCTAAGTGCATGATATTCAATGTATTGTTGCCCTCCGGTGGGCCATAATGCTGAGTAAGTTAGATTTTCCCTCTTTTGAAGTGCTGTCACGAGTACAGGCAGGGTTCCCACTCACAGCCTCTCTGCCATTACAAGATGGTGCGGCTTCCTATCTCAGGGCTGCCGTGTAAATATGTTCAATCCCAAGTGCCCCAAGCAACGGAAGCGCACTCGACATCAAAAGAACCTGCTGGTTTATTCACAAGGAAAACAAGCTGCAGCATCGCTGAAAAGTTCATATCCGACGCATTTCGAGGCTCCTGCCTCTTAATCATGGATCATTTCATTGTACTCGGCAGAGAGCTCTGACAGCCTGCTCCTTTAAATACCCCCAGTGGGCCTCATTCATTGCGTGAATTGTTGTATTGCAAGCTGGGACTTGTAGTCAAGTTCAGAGTAAAATTTCACCCTCCAGTGGGCTCTGCTAAGTGCATGATATTCAATGTATTGTTGCCCTCCGGTGGGCCATAATGCTGAGCAAGTTAGATGTTTTCTCTTTTGAAGTGCTGTCACGAGTATAGGCACTGTTCCCACTCACAGCCTCTCTGTCATTACGAGATGGTGCGGCTTCCCATGGCAGGGCTGCCGTGTAAATATGTTGAATCCCAAGTGCCCCAAGCAACGGAAGCGCACTCGACATCAAAAGAACCTGCTTGTTTACTCACAAGGAAAACAAGCTGCAGCATCGCTGAAAAGTTAATGTACGAAGCGTTTCAAGGCTCCTGCCTCTTAATCATGGATCATTTCATTGTACTCGGCAGATAGCTCTGACAGCCTGCTCCTTTAATTACCCCCAGTGGGCCTCATTCATTGCGTGAATTGTTGTATTGCAAGCTGGGACTTGTAGTCAAGTTCAGAGTAAAATTTCACCCTTCAGTGGGCTCTGCTAAGTGCATGATATTCAATGTATTGTTGCCCTCCGGTGGGCCATAATGCTGAGTAAGTTAGATTTTACCTCTGTTGAAGTGCTGTCACAAGTATAGGCACGGTTCCCACTCACAGCCTCTCTGCCATTACGAGATGGTGCGGCTTCCCACGGCAGGGCTGCCGTGTAAATATGTTCAATCCCAAGTGCCCCAAGCAACGGAAGCGCACTCGACATCAAAAGAACCTGCTGGTTTATTCACAAGGAAAACAAGCTGCAGCATCGCTGAAAAGTTCATATCCGACGCGTTTCGAGGCTCCTGCCTCTTAATCATGGATCATTTCATTGTACTCGGCAGATAGCTCTGACAGCCTGCTCCTTTAAATACCCCCAGTGGGCCTCATTCATTGCGTGAATTGTTGATATTGCAAGCTGGGACTTGTAGTCAAGTTCAGAGTAAAATTTCACCCTCCAGTGGGCTCTGCTAAGTGCATGATATTCAATGTATTGTTGCCCTCCGGTGGGCCATAATGCTGAGCAAGTTAGATTTTTCCTCTTTTGAAGTGCTGTCACGAGTACAGGCAGGGTTCCCACTCACAGCCTCTCTGCCATTACGAGATGGTGCGGCTTCCCACGGCAGGGCTGCCGTGTAAATATGTTCAATCCCAAGTGCCCCAAGCAACGGAAGCGCACTCGACATCAAAAGAACCTGCTGTTTTATTCACAAGGAAAACAAGCTGCAGCATTGCTGAAAAGTTCATATCCAACGCGTTTCGAGGCTCCTGCCTCTTAATCATGGATCATTTCATTGTACTCGGCAGATAGCTCTGACAGCCTGCTCCTTTAAATACCCCCAGTGGCCCAACTTCATTGCGTGAATTGTTGTATTGCAAGCTGGGACTTGTAGTCAAGTTCAGAGTAAAATTTCACACTCCAGTGGACTCTGCTAAGTGCATGATATTCAATGTATTGTTGCCCTCCGGTGGGCCATAATGCTGAGCAAGTTAGATTTTTTCTCTTTTGAAGTGCTGTCACGAGTATAGGCACAGTTCCCACTCACAGCCTCTCTGTCATTACGAGATGGTGCGGCTTCCCACGGCAGGGCTGCCGTGTAAATATGTTCAATCCCAAGTGCCCCAAGCAACGGAAGCGCACTCGACATCAAAAGAACCTGCTGGTTTATTCACAAGGAAAACAAGCTGCAGCATCGCTGAAAAGTTCATATCCGACGCGTTTCGAGGCTCCTGCCTCTTAATCATGGATCATTTCATTGTACTCGGCAGATAGCTCTGACAGCCTGCTCCTTTAAATACCCCCAGTGGGCCTCATTCATTGCGTGAATTGTTGTATTGCAAGCTGGGACTTGTAGTCAAGTTCAGAGTAAAATTTCACCCTCCAGTGGGCTCTGCTAAGTGCATGATATTCAATGTATTGTTGCCCTCCGGTGGGCCATAATGCTGAGCAAGTTAGATTTTTCCTCTTTTGAAGTGCTGTCACGAGTATAGGCACGGTTCCCACTCACAGCCTCTCTGTCATTACGAGATGGTGCGGCTTCCCACGGCAGGGCTGCCGTGTAAATATGTTCAATCCCAAGTGCCCCAAGCAACGGAAGCGCACTCGACATCAAAAGAACCTGCTGGTTTATTCACAAGGAAAACAAGCTGCAGCATCGCTGAAAAGTTCATATCCGACGCGTTTCGAGGCTCCTGCCTCTTAATCATGGATCATTTCATTGTACTCGGCAGATAGCTCTGACAGCCTGCTCCTTTAAATACCCCCAGTGGGCCTCATTCATTGCGTGAATTGTTGTATTGCAAGCTGGGACTTGTAGTCAAGTTCAGAGTAAAATTTCACCCTCCAGTGGGCTCTGCTAAGTGCATGATATTCAATGTATTGTTGCCCTCCGGTGGGCCATAATGCTGAGCAAGTTAGATTTTTCCTCTTTTGAAGTGCTGTCACGAGTATAGGCACGGTTCCCACTCACAGCCTCTCTGTCATTACGAGATGGTGCGGCTTCCCACGGCAGGGCTGCCGTGTAAATATGTTCAATCCCAAGTGCCCCAAGCAACGGAAGCGCACTCGACATCAAAAGAACCTGCTGGTTTATTCACAAGGAAAACAAGCTGCAGCATCGCTGAAAAGTTCATATCCGACGCGTTTCGAGGCTCCTGCCTCTTAATCATGGATCATTTCATTGTACTCGGCAGATAGCTCTGACAGCCTGCTCCTTTAAATACCCCCAGTGGGCCTCATTCATTGCGTGAATTGTTGTATTGCAAGCTGGGACTTGTAGTCAAGTTCAGAGTAAAATTTCACCCTCCAGTGGGCTCTGCTAAGTGCATGATATTCAATGTATTGTTGCCCTCCGGTGGGCCATAATGCTGAGCAAGTTAGATTTTTCCTCTTTTGAAGTGCTGTCACGAGTATAGGCACGGTTCCCACTCACAGCCTCTCTGTCATTACGAGATGGTGCGGCTTCCCACGGCAGGGCTGCCGTGTAAATATGTTCAATCCCAAGTGCCCCAAGCAACGGAAGCGCACTCGACATCAAAAGAACCTGCTGGTTTATTCACAAGGAAAACAAGCTGCAGCATCGCTGAAAAGTTCATATCCGACGCGTTTCGAGGCTCCTGCCTCTTAATCATGGATCATTTCATTGTACTCGGCAGATAGCTCTGACAGCCTGCTCCTTTAAATACCCCCAGTGGGCCTCATTCATTGCGTGAATTGTTGTATTGCAAGCTGGGACTTGTAGTCAAGTTCAGAGTAAAATTTCACCCTCCAGTGGGCTCTGCTAAGTGCATGATATTCAATGTATTGTTGCCCTCCGGTGGGCCATAATGCTGAGCAAGTTAGATTTTTCCTCTTTTGAAGTGCTGTCACGAGTATAGGCACGGTTCCCACTCACAGCCTCTCTGTCATTACGAGATGGTGCGGCTTCCCACGGCAGGGCTGCCGTGTAAATATGTTCAATCCCAAGTGCCCCAAGCAACGGAAGCGCACTCGACATCAAAAGAACCTGCTGGTTTATTCACAAGGAAAACAAGCTGCAGCATCGCTGAAAAGTTCATATCCGACGCGTTTCGAGGCTCCTGCCTCTTAATCATGGATCATTTCATTGTACTCGGCAGATAGCTCTGACAGCCTGCTCCTTTAAATACCCCCAGTGGGCCTCATTCATTGCGTGAATTGTTGTATTGCAAGCTGGGACTTGTAGTCAAGTTCAGAGTAAAATTTCACCCTCCAGTGGGCTCTGCTAAGTGCATGATATTCAATGTATTGTTGCCCTCCGGTGGGCCATAATGCTGAGCAAGTTAGATTTTTCCTCTTTTGAAGTGCTGTCACGAGTATAGGCACGGTTCCCACTCACAGCCTCTCTGTCATTACGAGATGGTGCGGCTTCCCACGGCAGGGCTGCCGTGTAAATATGTTCAATCCCAAGTGCCCCAAGCAACGGAAGCGCACTCGACATCAAAAGAACCTGCTGGTTTATTCACAAGGAAAACAAGCTGCAGCATCGCTGAAAAGTTCATATCCGACGCGTTTCGAGGCTCCTGCCTCTTAATCATGGATCATTTCATTGTACTCGGCAGATAGCTCTGACAGCCTGCTCCTTTAAATACCCCCAGTGGGCCTCATTCATTGCGTGAATTGTTGTATTGCAAGCTGGGACTTGTAGTCAAGTTCAGAGTAAAATTTCACCCTCCAGTGGGCTCTGCTAAGTGCATGATATTCAATGTATTGTTGCCCTCCGGTGGGCCATAATGCTGAGCAAGTTAGATTTTTCCTCTTTTGAAGTGCTGTCACGAGTATAGGCACGGTTCCCACTCACAGCCTCTCTGTCATTACGAGATGGTGCGGCTTCCCACGGCAGGGCTGCCGTGTAAATATGTTCAATCCCAAGTGCCCCAAGCAACGGAAGCGCACTCGACATCAAAAGAACCTGCTGGTTTATTCACAAGGAAAACAAGCTGCAGCATCGCTGAAAAGTTCATATCCGACGCGTTTCGAGGCTCCTGCCTCTTAATCATGGATCATTTCATTGTACTCGGCAGATAGCTCTGACAGCCTGCTCCTTTAAATACCCCCAGTGGGCCTCATTCATTGCGTGAATTGTTGTATTGCAAGCTGGGACTTGTAGTCAAGTTCAGAGTAAAATTTCACCCTCCAGTGGGCTCTGCTAAGTGCATGATATTCAATGTATTGTTGCCCTCCGGTGGGCCATAATGCTGAGCAAGTTAGATTTTTCCTCTTTTGAAGTGCTGTCACGAGTATAGGCACGGTTCCCACTCACAGCCTCTCTGTCATTACGAGATGGTGCGGCTTCCCACGGCAGGGCTGCCGTGTAAATATGTTCAATCCCAAGTGCCCCAAGCAACGGAAGCGCACTCGACATCAAAAGAACCTGCTGGTTTATTCACAAGGAAAACAAGCTGCAGCATCGCTGAAAAGTTCATATCCGACGCGTTTCGAGGCTCCTGCCTCTTAATCATGGATCATTTCATTGTACTCGGCAGATAGCTCTGACAGCCTGCTCCTTTAAATACCCCCAGTGGGCCTCATTCATTGCGTGAATTGTTGTATTGCAAGCTGGGACTTGTAGTCAAGTTCAGAGTAAAATTTCACCCTCCAGTGGGCTCTGCTAAGTGCATGATATTCAATGTATTGTTGCCCTCCGGTGGGCCATAATGCTGAGCAAGTTAGATTTTTCCTCTTTTGAAGTGCTGTCACGAGTATAGGCACGGTTCCCACTCACAGCCTCTCTGTCATTACGAGATGGTGCGGCTTCCCACGGCAGGGCTGCCGTGTAAATATGTTCAATCCCAAGTGCCCCAAGCAACGGAAGCGCACTCGACATCAAAAGAACCTGCTGGTTTATTCACAAGGAAAACAAGCTGCAGCATCGCTGAAAAGTTCATATCCGACGCGTTTCGAGGCTCCTGCCTCTTAATCATGGATCATTTCATTGTACTCGGCAGATAGCTCTGACAGCCTGCTCCTTTAAATACCCCCAGTGGGCCTCATTCATTGCGTGAATTGTTGTATTGCAAGCTGGGACTTGTAGTCAAGTTCAGAGTAAAATTTCACCCTCCAGTGGGCTCTGCTAAGTGCATGATATTCAATGTATTGTTGCCCTCCGGTGGGCCATAATGCTGAGCAAGTTAGATTTTTCCTCTTTTGAAGTGCTGTCACGAGTATAGGCACGGTTCCCACTCACAGCCTCTCTGTCATTACGAGATGGTGCGGCTTCCCACGGCAGGGCTGCCGTGTAAATATGTTCAATCCCAAGTGCCCCAAGCAACGGAAGCGCACTCGACATCAAAAGAACCTGCTGGTTTATTCACAAGGAAAACAAGCTGCAGCATCGCTGAAAAGTTCATATCCGACGCGTTTCGAGGCTCCTGCCTCTTAATCATGGATCATTTCATTGTACTCGGCAGATAGCTCTGACAGCCTGCTCCTTTAAATACCCCCAGTGGGCCTCATTCATTGCGTGAATTGTTGTATTGCAAGCTGGGACTTGTAGTCAAGTTCAGAGTAAAATTTCACCCTCCAGTGGGCTCTGCTAAGTGCATGATATTCAATGTATTGTTGCCCTCCGGTGGGCCATAATGCTGAGCAAGTTAGATTTTTCCTCTTTTGAAGTGCTGTCACGAGTATAGGCACGGTTCCCACTCACAGCCTCTCTGTCATTACGAGATGGTGCGGCTTCCCACGGCAGGGCTGCCGTGTAAATATGTTCAATCCCAAGTGCCCCAAGCAACGGAAGCGCACTCGACATCAAAAGAACCTGCTGGTTTATTCACAAGGAAAACAAGCTGCAGCATCGCTGAAAAGTTCATATCCGACGCGTTTCGAGGCTCCTGCCTCTTAATCATGGATCATTTCATTGTACTCGGCAGATAGCTCTGACAGCCTGCTCCTTTAAATACCCCCAGTGGGCCTCATTCATTGCGTGAATTGTTGTATTGCAAGCTGGGACTTGTAGTCAAGTTCAGAGTAAAATTTCACCCTCCAGTGGGCTCTGCTAAGTGCATGATATTCAATGTATTGTTGCCCTCCGGTGGGCCATAATGCTGAGCAAGTTAGATTTTTCCTCTTTTGAAGTGCTGTCACGAGTATAGGCACGGTTCCCACTCACAGCCTCTCTGTCATTACGAGATGGTGCGGCTTCCCACGGCAGGGCTGCCGTGTAAATATGTTCAATCCCAAGTGCCCCAAGCAACGGAAGCGCACTCGACATCAAAAGAACCTGCTGGTTTATTCACAAGGAAAACAAGCTGCAGCATCGCTGAAAAGTTCATATCCGACGCGTTTCGAGGCTCCTGCCTCTTAATCATGGATCATTTCATTGTACTCGGCAGATAGCTCTGACAGCCTGCTCCTTTAAATACCCCCAGTGGGCCTCATTCATTGCGTGAATTGTTGTATTGCAAGCTGGGACTTGTAGTCAAGTTCAGAGTAAAATTTCACCCTCCAGTGGGCTCTGCTAAGTGCATGATATTCAATGTATTGTTGCCCTCCGGTGGGCCATAATGCTGAGCAAGTTAGATTTTTCCTCTTTTGAAGTGCTGTCACGAGTATAGGCACGGTTCCCACTCACAGCCTCTCTGTCATTACGAGATGGTGCGGCTTCCCACGGCAGGGCTGCCGTGTAAATATGTTCAATCCCAAGTGCCCCAAGCAACGGAAGCGCACTCGACATCAAAAGAACCTGCTGGTTTATTCACAAGGAAAACAAGCTGCAGCATCGCTGAAAAGTTCATATCCGACGCGTTTCGAGGCTCCTGCCTCTTAATCATGGATCATTTCATTGTACTCGGCAGATAGCTCTGACAGCCTGCTCCTTTAAATACCCCCAGTGGGCCTCATTCATTGCGTGAATTGTTGTATTGCAAGCTGGGACTTGTAGTCAAGTTCAGAGTAAAATTTCACCCTCCAGTGGGCTCTGCTAAGTGCATGATATTCAATGTATTGTTGCCCTCCGGTGGGCCATAATGCTGAGCAAGTTAGATTTTTCCTCTTTTGAAGTGCTGTCACGAGTATAGGCACGGTTCCCACTCACAGCCTCTCTGTCATTACGAGATGGTGCGGCTTCCCACGGCAGGGCTGCCGTGTAAATATGTTCAATCCCAAGTGCCCCAAGCAACGGAAGCGCACTCGACATCAAAAGAACCTGCTGGTTTATTCACAAGGAAAACAAGCTGCAGCATCGCTGAAAAGTTCATATCCGACGCGTTTCGAGGCTCCTGCCTCTTAATCATGGATCATTTCATTGTACTCGGCAGATAGCTCTGACAGCCTGCTCCTTTAAATACCCCCAGTGGGCCTCATTCATTGCGTGAATTGTTGTATTGCAAGCTGGGACTTGTAGTCAAGTTCAGAGTAAAATTTCACCCTCCAGTGGGCTCTGCTAAGTGCATGATATTCAATGTATTGTTGCCCTCCGGTGGGCCATAATGCTGAGCAAGTTAGATTTTTCCTCTTTTGAAGTGCTGTCACGAGTATAGGCACGGTTCCCACTCACAGCCTCTCTGTCATTACGAGATGGTGCGGCTTCCCACGGCAGGGCTGCCGTGTAAATATGTTCAATCCCAAGTGCCCCAAGCAACGGAAGCGCACTCGACATCAAAAGAACCTGCTGGTTTATTCACAAGGAAAACAAGCTGCAGCATCGCTGAAAAGTTCATATCCGACGCGTTTCGAGGCTCCTGCCTCTTAATCATGGATCATTTCATTGTACTCGGCAGATAGCTCTGACAGCCTGCTCCTTTAAATACCCCCAGTGGGCCTCATTCATTGCGTGAATTGTTGTATTGCAAGCTGGGACTTGTAGTCAAGTTCAGAGTAAAATTTCACCCTCCAGTGGGCTCTGCTAAGTGCATGATATTCAATGTATTGTTGCCCTCCGGTGGGCCATAATGCTGAGCAAGTTAGATTTTTCCTCTTTTGAAGTGCTGTCACGAGTATAGGCACGGTTCCCACTCACAGCCTCTCTGTCATTACGAGATGGTGCGGCTTCCCACGGCAGGGCTGCCGTGTAAATATGTTCAATCCCAAGTGCCCCAAGCAACGGAAGCGCACTCGACATCAAAAGAACCTGCTGGTTTATTCACAAGGAAAACAAGCTGCAGCATCGCTGAAAAGTTCATATCCGACGCGTTTCGAGGCTCCTGCCTCTTAATCATGGATCATTTCATTGTACTCGGCAGATAGCTCTGACAGCCTGCTCCTTTAAATACCCCCAGTGGGCCTCATTCATTGCGTGAATTGTTGTATTGCAAGCTGGGACTTGTAGTCAAGTTCAGAGTAAAATTTCACCCTCCAGTGGGCTCTGCTAAGTGCATGATATTCAATGTATTGTTGCCCTCCGGTGGGCCATAATGCTGAGCAAGTTAGATTTTTCCTCTTTTGAAGTGCTGTCACGAGTATAGGCACGGTTCCCACTCACAGCCTCTCTGTCATTACGAGATGGTGCGGCTTCCCACGGCAGGGCTGCCGTGTAAATATGTTCAATCCCAAGTGCCCCAAGCAACGGAAGCGCACTCGACATCAAAAGAACCTGCTGGTTTATTCACAAGGAAAACAAGCTGCAGCATCGCTGAAAAGTTCATATCCGACGCGTTTCGAGGCTCCTGCCTCTTAATCATGGATCATTTCATTGTACTCGGCAGATAGCTCTGACAGCCTGCTCCTTTAAATACCCCCAGTGGGCCTCATTCATTGCGTGAATTGTTGTATTGCAAGCTGGGACTTGTAGTCAAGTTCAGAGTAAAATTTCACCCTCCAGTGGGCTCTGCTAAGTGCATGATATTCAATGTATTGTTGCCCTCCGGTGGGCCATAATGCTGAGCAAGTTAGATTTTTCCTCTTTTGAAGTGCTGTCACGAGTATAGGCACGGTTCCCACTCACAGCCTCTCTGTCATTACGAGATGGTGCGGCTTCCCACGGCAGGGCTGCCGTGTAAATATGTTCAATCCCAAGTGCCCCAAGCAACGGAAGCGCACTCGACATCAAAAGAACCTGCTGGTTTATTCACAAGGAAAACAAGCTGCAGCATCGCTGAAAAGTTCATATCCGACGCGTTTCGAGGCTCCTGCCTCTTAATCATGGATCATTTCATTGTACTCGGCAGATAGCTCTGACAGCCTGCTCCTTTAAATACCCCCAGTGGGCCTCATTCATTGCGTGAATTGTTGTATTGCAAGCTGGGACTTGTAGTCAAGTTCAGAGTAAAATTTCACCCTCCAGTGGGCTCTGCTAAGTGCATGATATTCAATGTATTGTTGCCCTCCGGTGGGCCATAATGCTGAGCAAGTTAGATTTTTCCTCTTTTGAAGTGCTGTCACGAGTATAGGCACGGTTCCCACTCACAGCCTCTCTGTCATTACGAGATGGTGCGGCTTCCCACGGCAGGGCTGCCGTGTAAATATGTTCAATCCCAAGTGCCCCAAGCAACGGAAGCGCACTCGACATCAAAAGAACCTGCTGGTTTATTCACAAGGAAAACAAGCTGCAGCATCGCTGAAAAGTTCATATCCGACGCGTTTCGAGGCTCCTGCCTCTTAATCATGGATCATTTCATTGTACTCGGCAGATAGCTCTGACAGCCTGCTCCTTTAAATACCCCCAGTGGGCCTCATTCATTGCGTGAATTGTTGTATTGCAAGCTGGGACTTGTAGTCAAGTTCAGAGTAAAATTTCACCCTCCAGTGGGCTCTGCTAAGTGCATGATATTCAATGTATTGTTGCCCTCCGGTGGGCCATAATGCTGAGCAAGTTAGATTTTTCCTCTTTTGAAGTGCTGTCACGAGTATAGGCACGGTTCCCACTCACAGCCTCTCTGTCATTACGAGATGGTGCGGCTTCCCACGGCAGGGCTGCCGTGTAAATATGTTCAATCCCAAGTGCCCCAAGCAACGGAAGCGCACTCGACATCAAAAGAACCTGCTGGTTTATTCACAAGGAAAACAAGCTGCAGCATCGCTGAAAAGTTCATATCCGACGCGTTTCGAGGCTCCTGCCTCTTAATCATGGATCATTTCATTGTACTCGGCAGATAGCTCTGACAGCCTGCTCCTTTAAATACCCCCAGTGGGCCTCATTCATTGCGTGAATTGTTGTATTGCAAGCTGGGACTTGTAGTCAAGTTCAGAGTAAAATTTCACCCTCCAGTGGGCTCTGCTAAGTGCATGATATTCAATGTATTGTTGCCCTCCGGTGGGCCATAATGCTGAGCAAGTTAGATTTTTCCTCTTTTGAAGTGCTGTCACGAGTATAGGCACGGTTCCCACTCACAGCCTCTCTGTCATTACGAGATGGTGCGGCTTCCCACGGCAGGGCTGCCGTGTAAATATGTTCAATCCCAAGTGCCCCAAGCAACGGAAGCGCACTCGACATCAAAAGAACCTGCTGGTTTATTCACAAGGAAAACAAGCTGCAGCATCGCTGAAAAGTTCATATCCGACGCGTTTCGAGGCTCCTGCCTCTTAATCATGGATCATTTCATTGTACTCGGCAGATAGCTCTGACAGCCTGCTCCTTTAAATACCCCCAGTGGGCCTCATTCATTGCGTGAATTGTTGTATTGCAAGCTGGGACTTGTAGTCAAGTTCAGAGTAAAATTTCACCCTCCAGTGGGCTCTGCTAAGTGCATGATATTCAATGTATTGTTGCCCTCCGGTGGGCCATAATGCTGAGCAAGTTAGATTTTTCCTCTTTTGAAGTGCTGTCACGAGTATAGGCACGGTTCCCACTCACAGCCTCTCTGTCATTACGAGATGGTGCGGCTTCCCACGGCAGGGCTGCCGTGTAAATATGTTCAATCCCAAGTGCCCCAAGCAACGGAAGCGCACTCGACATCAAAAGAACCTGCTGGTTTATTCACAAGGAAAACAAGCTGCAGCATCGCTGAAAAGTTCATATCCGACGCGTTTCGAGGCTCCTGCCTCTTAATCATGGATCATTTCATTGTACTCGGCAGATAGCTCTGACAGCCTGCTCCTTTAAATACCCCCAGTGGGCCTCATTCATTGCGTGAATTGTTGTATTGCAAGCTGGGACTTGTAGTCAAGTTCAGAGTAAAATTTCACCCTCCAGTGGGCTCTGCTAAGTGCATGATATTCAATGTATTGTTGCCCTCCGGTGGGCCATAATGCTGAGCAAGTTAGATTTTTCCTCTTTTGAAGTGCTGTCACGAGTATAGGCACGGTTCCCACTCACAGCCTCTCTGTCATTACGAGATGGTGCGGCTTCCCACGGCAGGGCTGCCGTGTAAATATGTTCAATCCCAAGTGCCCCAAGCAACGGAAGCGCACTCGACATCAAAAGAACCTGCTGGTTTATTCACAAGGAAAACAAGCTGCAGCATCGCTGAAAAGTTCATATCCGACGCGTTTCGAGGCTCCTGCCTCTTAATCATGGATCATTTCATTGTACTCGGCAGATAGCTCTGACAGCCTGCTCCTTTAAATACCCCCAGTGGGCCTCATTCATTGCGTGAATTGTTGTATTGCAAGCTGGGACTTGTAGTCAAGTTCAGAGTAAAATTTCACCCTCCAGTGGGCTCTGCTAAGTGCATGATATTCAATGTATTGTTGCCCTCCGGTGGGCCATAATGCTGAGCAAGTTAGATTTTTCCTCTTTTGAAGTGCTGTCACGAGTATAGGCACGGTTCCCACTCACAGCCTCTCTGTCATTACGAGATGGTGCGGCTTCCCACGGCAGGGCTGCCGTGTAAATATGTTCAATCCCAAGTGCCCCAAGCAACGGAAGCGCACTCGACATCAAAAGAACCTGCTGGTTTATTCACAAGGAAAACAAGCTGCAGCATCGCTGAAAAGTTCATATCCGACGCGTTTCGAGGCTCCTGCCTCTTAATCATGGATCATTTCATTGTACTCGGCAGATAGCTCTGACAGCCTGCTCCTTTAAATACCCCCAGTGGGCCTCATTCATTGCGTGAATTGTTGTATTGCAAGCTGGGACTTGTAGTCAAGTTCAGAGTAAAATTTCACCCTCCAGTGGGCTCTGCTAAGTGCATGATATTCAATGTATTGTTGCCCTCCGGTGGGCCATAATGCTGAGCAAGTTAGATTTTTCCTCTTTTGAAGTGCTGTCACGAGTATAGGCACGGTTCCCACTCACAGCCTCTCTGTCATTACGAGATGGTGCGGCTTCCCACGGCAGGGCTGCCGTGTAAATATGTTCAATCCCAAGTGCCCCAAGCAACGGAAGCGCACTCGACATCAAAAGAACCTGCTGGTTTATTCACAAGGAAAACAAGCTGCAGCATCGCTGAAAAGTTCATATCCGACGCGTTTCGAGGCTCCTGCCTCTTAATCATGGATCATTTCATTGTACTCGGCAGATAGCTCTGACAGCCTGCTCCTTTAAATACCCCCAGTGGGCCTCATTCATTGCGTGAATTGTTGTATTGCAAGCTGGGACTTGTAGTCAAGTTCAGAGTAAAATTTCACCCTCCAGTGGGCTCTGCTAAGTGCATGATATTCAATGTATTGTTGCCCTCCGGTGGGCCATAATGCTGAGCAAGTTAGATTTTTCCTCTTTTGAAGTGCTGTCACGAGTATAGGCACGGTTCCCACTCACAGCCTCTCTGTCATTACGAGATGGTGCGGCTTCCCACGGCAGGGCTGCCGTGTAAATATGTTCAATCCCAAGTGCCCCAAGCAACGGAAGCGCACTCGACATCAAAAGAACCTGCTGGTTTATTCACAAGGAAAACAAGCTGCAGCATCGCTGAAAAGTTCATATCCGACGCGTTTCGAGGCTCCTGCCTCTTAATCATGGATCATTTCATTGTACTCGGCAGATAGCTCTGACAGCCTGCTCCTTTAAATACCCCCAGTGGGCCTCATTCATTGCGTGAATTGTTGTATTGCAAGCTGGGACTTGTAGTCAAGTTCAGAGTAAAATTTCACCCTCCAGTGGGCTCTGCTAAGTGCATGATATTCAATGTATTGTTGCCCTCCGGTGGGCCATAATGCTGAGCAAGTTAGATTTTTCCTCTTTTGAAGTGCTGTCACGAGTATAGGCACGGTTCCCACTCACAGCCTCTCTGTCATTACGAGATGGTGCGGCTTCCCACGGCAGGGCTGCCGTGTAAATATGTTCAATCCCAAGTGCCCCAAGCAACGGAAGCGCACTCGACATCAAAAGAACCTGCTGGTTTATTCACAAGGAAAACAAGCTGCAGCATCGCTGAAAAGTTCATATCCGACGCGTTTCGAGGCTCCTGCCTCTTAATCATGGATCATTTCATTGTACTCGGCAGATAGCTCTGACAGCCTGCTCCTTTAAATACCCCCAGTGGGCCTCATTCATTGCGTGAATTGTTGTATTGCAAGCTGGGACTTGTAGTCAAGTTCAGAGTAAAATTTCACCCTCCAGTGGGCTCTGCTAAGTGCATGATATTCAATGTATTGTTGCCCTCCGGTGGGCCATAATGCTGAGCAAGTTAGATTTTTCCTCTTTTGAAGTGCTGTCACGAGTATAGGCACGGTTCCCACTCACAGCCTCTCTGTCATTACGAGATGGTGCGGCTTCCCACGGCAGGGCTGCCGTGTAAATATGTTCAATCCCAAGTGCCCCAAGCAACGGAAGCGCACTCGACATCAAAAGAACCTGCTGGTTTATTCACAAGGAAAACAAGCTGCAGCATCGCTGAAAAGTTCATATCCGACGCGTTTCGAGGCTCCTGCCTCTTAATCATGGATCATTTCATTGTACTCGGCAGATAGCTCTGACAGCCTGCTCCTTTAAATACCCCCAGTGGGCCTCATTCATTGCGTGAATTGTTGTATTGCAAGCTGGGACTTGTAGTCAAGTTCAGAGTAAAATTTCACCCTCCAGTGGGCTCTGCTAAGTGCATGATATTCAATGTATTGTTGCCCTCCGGTGGGCCATAATGCTGAGCAAGTTAGATTTTTCCTCTTTTGAAGTGCTGTCACGAGTATAGGCACGGTTCCCACTCACAGCCTCTCTGTCATTACGAGATGGTGCGGCTTCCCACGGCAGGGCTGCCGTGTAAATATGTTCAATCCCAAGTGCCCCAAGCAACGGAAGCGCACTCGACATCAAAAGAACCTGCTGGTTTACTCACAAGGAAAACAAGCTGCAGCATCGCTGAAAAGTTCATATCCGACGCGTTTCGAGGCTCCTGCCTCTTAATCATGGATCATTTCATTGTACTCGGCAGATAGCTCTGACAGCCTGCTCCTTTAAATACCCCCAGTGGGCCTCATTCATTGCGTGAATTGTTGTATTGCAAGCTGGGACTTGTAGTCAAGTTCAGAGTAAAATTTCACCCTCCAGTGGGCTCTGCTAAGTGCATGATATTCAATGTATTGTTGCCCTCCGGTGGGCCATAATGCTGAGCAAGTTAGATTTTTCCTCTTTTGAAGTGCTGTCACGAGTATAGGCACGGTTCCCACTCACAGCCTCTCTGTCATTACGAGATGGTGCGGCTTCCCACGGCAGGGCTGCCGTGTAAATATGTTCAATCCCAAGTGCCCCAAGCAACGGAAGCGCACTCGACATCAAAAGAACCTGCTGGTTTATTCACAAGGAAAACAAGCTGCAGCATCGCTGAAAAGTTCATATCCGACGCGTTTCGAGGCTCCTGCCTCTTAATCATGGATCATTTCATTGTACTCGGCAGATAGCTCTGACAGCCTGCTCCTTTAAATACCCCCAGTGGGCCTCATTCATTGCGTGAATTGTTGTATTGCAAGCTGGGACTTGTAGTCAAGTTCAGAGTAAAATTTCACCCTCCAGTGGGCTCTGCTAAGTGCATGATATTCAATGTATTGTTGCCCTCCGGTGGGCCATAATGCTGAGCAAGTTAGATTTTTCCTCTTTTGAAGTGCTGTCACGAGTATAGGCACGGTTCCCACTCACAGCCTCTCTGTCATTACGAGATGGTGCGGCTTCCCACGGCAGGGCTGCCGTGTAAATATGTTCAATCCCAAGTGCCCCAAGCAACGGAAGCGCACTCGACATCAAAAGAACCTGCTGGTTTATTCACAAGGAAAACAAGCTGCAGCATCGCTGAAAAGTTCATATCCGACGCGTTTCGAGGCTCCTGCCTCTTAATCATGGATCATTTCATTGTACTCGGCAGATAGCTCTGACAGCCTGCTCCTTTAAATACCCCCAGTGGGCCTCATTCATTGCGTGAATTGTTGTATTGCAAGCTGGGACTTGTAGTCAAGTTCAGAGTAAAATTTCACCCTCCAGTGGGCTCTGCTAAGTGCATGATATTCAATGTATTGTTGCCCTCCGGTGGGCCATAATGCTGAGCAAGTTAGATTTTTCCTCTTTTGAAGTGCTGTCACGAGTATAGGCACGGTTCCCACTCACAGCCTCTCTGTCATTACGAGATGGTGCGGCTTCCCACGGCAGGGCTGCCGTGTAAATATGTTCAATCCCAAGTGCCCCAAGCAACGGAAGCGCACTCGACATCAAAAGAACCTGCTGGTTTATTCACAAGGAAAACAAGCTGCAGCATCGCTGAAAAGTTCATATCCGACGCGTTTCGAGGCTCCTGCCTCTTAATCATGGATCATTTCATTGTACTCGGCAGATAGCTCTGACAGCCTGCTCCTTTAAATACCCCCAGTGGGCCTCATTCATTGCGTGAATTGTTGTATTGCAAGCTGGGACTTGTAGTCAAGTTCAGAGTAAAATTTCACCCTCCAGTGGGCTCTGCTAAGTGCATGATATTCAATGTATTGTTGCCCTCCGGTGGGCCATAATGCTGAGCAAGTTAGATTTTTCCTCTTTTGAAGTGCTGTCACGAGTATAGGCACGGTTCCCACTCACAGCCTCTCTGTCATTACGAGATGGTGCGGCTTCCCACGGCAGGGCTGCCGTGTAAATATGTTCAATCCCAAGTGCCCCAAGCAACGGAAGCGCACTCGACATCAAAAGAACCTGCTGGTTTATTCACAAGGAAAACAAGCTGCAGCATCGCTGAAAAGTTCATATCCGACGCGTTTCGAGGCTCCTGCCTCTTAATCATGGATCATTTCATTGTACTCGGCAGATAGCTCTGACAGCCTGCTCCTTTAAATACCCCCAGTGGGCCTCATTCATTGCGTGAATTGTTGTATTGCAAGCTGGGACTTGTAGTCAAGTTCAGAGTAAAATTTCACCCTCCAGTGGGCTCTGCTAAGTGCATGATATTCAATGTATTGTTGCCCTCCGGTGGGCCATAATGCTGAGCAAGTTAGATTTTTCCTCTTTTGAAGTGCTGTCACGAGTATAGGCACGGTTCCCACTCACAGCCTCTCTGTCATTACGAGATGGTGCGGCTTCCCACGGCAGGGCTGCCGTGTAAATATGTTCAATCCCAAGTGCCCCAAGCAACGGAAGCGCACTCGACATCAAAAGAACCTGCTGGTTTATTCACAAGGAAAACAAGCTGCAGCATCGCTGAAAAGTTCATATCCGACGCGTTTCGAGGCTCCTGCCTCTTAATCATGGATCATTTCATTGTACTCGGCAGATAGCTCTGACAGCCTGCTCCTTTAAATACCCCCAGTGGGCCTCATTCATTGCGTGAATTGTTGTATTGCAAGCTGGGACTTGTAGTCAAGTTCAGAGTAAAATTTCACCCTCCAGTGGGCTCTGCTAAGTGCATGATATTCAATGTATTGTTGCCCTCCGGTGGGCCATAATGCTGAGCAAGTTAGATTTTTCCTCTTTTGAAGTGCTGTCACGAGTATAGGCACGGTTCCCACTCACAGCCTCTCTGTCATTACGAGATGGTGCGGCTTCCCACGGCAGGGCTGCCGTGTAAATATGTTCAATCCCAAGTGCCCCAAGCAACGGAAGCGCACTCGACATCAAAAGAACCTGCTGGTTTATTCACAAGGAAAACAAGCTGCAGCATCGCTGAAAAGTTCATATCCGACGCGTTTCGAGGCTCCTGCCTCTTAATCATGGATCATTTCATTGTACTCGGCAGATAGCTCTGACAGCCTGCTCCTTTAAATACCCCCAGTGGGCCTCATTCATTGCGTGAATTGTTGTATTGCAAGCTGGGACTTGTAGTCAAGTTCAGAGTAAAATTTCACCCTCCAGTGGGCTCTGCTAAGTGCATGATATTCAATGTATTGTTGCCCTCCGGTGGGCCATAATGCTGAGCAAGTTAGATTTTTCCTCTTTTGAAGTGCTGTCACGAGTATAGGCACGGTTCCCACTCACAGCCTCTCTGTCATTACGAGATGGTGCGGCTTCCCACGGCAGGGCTGCCGTGTAAATATGTTCAATCCCAAGTGCCCCAAGCAACGGAAGCGCACTCGACATCAAAAGAACCTGCTGGTTTATTCACAAGGAAAACAAGCTGCAGCATCGCTGAAAAGTTCATATCCGACGCGTTTCGAGGCTCCTGCCTCTTAATCATGGATCATTTCATTGTACTCGGCAGATAGCTCTGACAGCCTGCTCCTTTAAATACCCCCAGTGGGCCTCATTCATTGCGTGAATTGTTGTATTGCAAGCTGGGACTTGTAGTCAAGTTCAGAGTAAAATTTCACCCTCCAGTGGGCTCTGCTAAGTGCATGATATTCAATGTATTGTTGCCCTCCGGTGGGCCATAATGCTGAGCAAGTTAGATTTTTCCTCTTTTGAAGTGCTGTCACGAGTATAGGCACGGTTCCCACTCACAGCCTCTCTGTCATTACGAGATGGTGCGGCTTCCCACGGCAGGGCTGCCGTGTAAATATGTTCAATCCCAAGTGCCCCAAGCAACGGAAGCGCACTCGACATCAAAAGAACCTGCTGGTTTATTCACAAGGAAAACAAGCTGCAGCATCGCTGAAAAGTTCATATCCGACGCGTTTCGAGGCTCCTGCCTCTTAATCATGGATCATTTCATTGTACTCGGCAGATAGCTCTGACAGCCTGCTCCTTTAAATACCCCCAGTGGGCCTCATTCATTGCGTGAATTGTTGTATTGCAAGCTGGGACTTGTAGTCAAGTTCAGAGTAAAATTTCACCCTCCAGTGGGCTCTGCTAAGTGCATGATATTCAATGTATTGTTGCCCTCCGGTGGGCCATAATGCTGAGCAAGTTAGATTTTTCCTCTTTTGAAGTGCTGTCACGAGTATAGGCACGGTTCCCACTCACAGCCTCTCTGTCATTACGAGATGGTGCGGCTTCCCACGGCAGGGCTGCCGTGTAAATATGTTCAATCCCAAGTGCCCCAAGCAACGGAAGCGCACTCGACATCAAAAGAACCTGCTGGTTTACTCACAAGGAAAACAAGCTGCAGCATCGCTGAAAAGTTCATATCCGACGCGTTTCGAGGCTCCTGCCTCTTAATCATGGATCATTTCATTGTACTCGGCAGATAGCTCTGACAGCCTGCTCCTTTAAATACCCCCAGTGGGCCTCATTCATTGCGTGAATTGTTGTATTGCAAGCTGGGACTTGTAGTCAAGTTCAGAGTAAAATTTCACCCTCCAGTGGGCTCTGCTAAGTGCATGATATTCAATGTATTGTTGCCCTCCGGTGGGCCATAATGCTGAGCAAGTTAGATTTTTCCTCTTTTGAAGTGCTGTCACGAGTATAGGCACGGTTCCCACTCACAGCCTCTCTGTCATTACGAGATGGTGCGGCTTCCCACGGCAGGGCTGCCGTGTAAATATGTTCAATCCCAAGTGCCCCAAGCAACGGAAGCGCACTCGACATCAAAAGAACCTGCTGGTTTATTCACAAGGAAAACAAGCTGCAGCATCGCTGAAAAGTTCATATCCGACGCGTTTCGAGGCTCCTGCCTCTTAATCATGGATCATTTCATTGTACTCGGCAGATAGCTCTGACAGCCTGCTCCTTTAAATACCCCCAGTGGGCCTCATTCATTGCGTGAATTGTTGTATTGCAAGCTGGGACTTGTAGTCAAGTTCAGAGTAAAATTTCACCCTCCAGTGGGCTCTGCTAAGTGCATGATATTCAATGTATTGTTGCCCTCCGGTGGGCCATAATGCTGAGCAAGTTAGATTTTTCCTCTTTTGAAGTGCTGTCACGAGTATAGGCACGGTTCCCACTCACAGCCTCTCTGTCATTACGAGATGGTGCGGCTTCCCACGGCAGGGCTGCCGTGTAAATATGTTCAATCCCAAGTGCCCCAAGCAACGGAAGCGCACTCGACATCAAAAGAACCTGCTGGTTTATTCACAAGGAAAACAAGCTGCAGCATCGCTGAAAAGTTCATATCCGACGCGTTTCGAGGCTCCTGCCTCTTAATCATGGATCATTTCATTGTACTCGGCAGATAGCTCTGACAGCCTGCTCCTTTAAATACCCCCAGTGGGCCTCATTCATTGCGTGAATTGTTGTATTGCAAGCTGGGACTTGTAGTCAAGTTCAGAGTAAAATTTCACCCTCCAGTGGGCTCTGCTAAGTGCATGATATTCAATGTATTGTTGCCCTCCGGTGGGCCATAATGCTGAGCAAGTTAGATTTTTCCTCTTTTGAAGTGCTGTCACGAGTATAGGCACGGTTCCCACTCACAGCCTCTCTGTCATTACGAGATGGTGCGGCTTCCCACGGCAGGGCTGCCGTGTAAATATGTTCAATCCCAAGTGCCCCAAGCAACGGAAGCGCACTCGACATCAAAAGAACCTGCTGGTTTATTCACAAGGAAAACAAGCTGCAGCATCGCTGAAAAGTTCATATCCGACGCGTTTCGAGGCTCCTGCCTCTTAATCATGGATCATTTCATTGTACTCGGCAGATAGCTCTGACAGCCTGCTCCTTTAAATACCCCCAGTGGGCCTCATTCATTGCGTGAATTGTTGTATTGCAAGCTGGGACTTGTAGTCAAGTTCAGAGTAAAATTTCACCCTCCAGTGGGCTCTGCTAAGTGCATGATATTCAATGTATTGTTGCCCTCCGGTGGGCCATAATGCTGAGCAAGTTAGATTTTTCCTCTTTTGAAGTGCTGTCACGAGTATAGGCACGGTTCCCACTCACAGCCTCTCTGTCATTACGAGATGGTGCGGCTTCCCACGGCAGGGCTGCCGTGTAAATATGTTCAATCCCAAGTGCCCCAAGCAACGGAAGCGCACTCGACATCAAAAGAACCTGCTGGTTTATTCACAAGGAAAACAAGCTGCAGCATCGCTGAAAAGTTCATATCCGACGCGTTTCGAGGCTCCTGCCTCTTAATCATGGATCATTTCATTGTACTCGGCAGATAGCTCTGACAGCCTGCTCCTTTAAATACCCCCAGTGGGCCTCATTCATTGCGTGAATTGTTGTATTGCAAGCTGGGACTTGTAGTCAAGTTCAGAGTAAAATTTCACCCTCCAGTGGGCTCTGCTAAGTGCATGATATTCAATGTATTGTTGCCCTCCGGTGGGCCATAATGCTGAGCAAGTTAGATTTTTCCTCTTTTGAAGTGCTGTCACGAGTATAGGCACGGTTCCCACTCACAGCCTCTCTGTCATTACGAGATGGTGCGGCTTCCCACGGCAGGGCTGCCGTGTAAATATGTTCAATCCCAAGTGCCCCAAGCAACGGAAGCGCACTCGACATCAAAAGAACCTGCTGGTTTATTCACAAGGAAAACAAGCTGCAGCATCGCTGAAAAGTTCATATCCGACGCGTTTCGAGGCTCCTGCCTCTTAATCATGGATCATTTCATTGTACTCGGCAGATAGCTCTGACAGCCTGCTCCTTTAAATACCCCCAGTGGGCCTCATTCATTGCGTGAATTGTTGTATTGCAAGCTGGGACTTGTAGTCAAGTTCAGAGTAAAATTTCACCCTCCAGTGGGCTCTGCTAAGTGCATGATATTCAATGTATTGTTGCCCTCCGGTGGGCCATAATGCTGAGCAAGTTAGATTTTTCCTCTTTTGAAGTGCTGTCACGAGTATAGGCACGGTTCCCACTCACAGCCTCTCTGTCATTACGAGATGGTGCGGCTTCCCACGGCAGGGCTGCCGTGTAAATATGTTCAATCCCAAGTGCCCCAAGCAACGGAAGCGCACTCGACATCAAAAGAACCTGCTGGTTTATTCACAAGGAAAACAAGCTGCAGCATCGCTGAAAAGTTCATATCCGACGCGTTTCGAGGCTCCTGCCTCTTAATCATGGATCATTTCATTGTACTCGGCAGATAGCTCTGACAGCCTGCTCCTTTAAATACCCCCAGTGGGCCTCATTCATTGCGTGAATTGTTGTATTGCAAGCTGGGACTTGTAGTCAAGTTCAGAGTAAAATTTCACCCTCCAGTGGGCTCTGCTAAGTGCATGATATTCAATGTATTGTTGCCCTCCGGTGGGCCATAATGCTGAGCAAGTTAGATTTTTCCTCTTTTGAAGTGCTGTCACGAGTATAGGCACGGTTCCCACTCACAGCCTCTCTGTCATTACGAGATGGTGCGGCTTCCCACGGCAGGGCTGCCGTGTAAATATGTTCAATCCCAAGTGCCCCAAGCAACGGAAGCGCACTCGACATCAAAAGAACCTGCTGGTTTATTCACAAGGAAAACAAGCTGCAGCATCGCTGAAAAGTTCATATCCGACGCGTTTCGAGGCTCCTGCCTCTTAATCATGGATCATTTCATTGTACTCGGCAGATAGCTCTGACAGCCTGCTCCTTTAAATACCCCCAGTGGGCCTCATTCATTGCGTGAATTGTTGTATTGCAAGCTGGGACTTGTAGTCAAGTTCAGAGTAAAATTTCACCCTCCAGTGGGCTCTGCTAAGTGCATGATATTCAATGTATTGTTGCCCTCCGGTGGGCCATAATGCTGAGCAAGTTAGATTTTTCCTCTTTTGAAGTGCTGTCACGAGTATAGGCACGGTTCCCACTCACAGCCTCTCTGTCATTACGAGATGGTGCGGCTTCCCACGGCAGGGCTGCCGTGTAAATATGTTCAATCCCAAGTGCCCCAAGCAACGGAAGCGCACTCGACATCAAAAGAACCTGCTGGTTTATTCACAAGGAAAACAAGCTGCAGCATCGCTGAAAAGTTCATATCCGACGCGTTTCGAGGCTCCTGCCTCTTAATCATGGATCATTTCATTGTACTCGGCAGATAGCTCTGACAGCCTGCTCCTTTAAATACCCCCAGTGGGCCTCATTCATTGCGTGAATTGTTGTATTGCAAGCTGGGACTTGTAGTCAAGTTCAGAGTAAAATTTCACCCTCCAGTGGGCTCTGCTAAGTGCATGATATTCAATGTATTGTTGCCCTCCGGTGGGCCATAATGCTGAGCAAGCTAGATTTTTCCTATTTTGAAGTGCTGTCACTAGTATAGGCATGGTTCCCACTCACAGCCTCTCTGTCATTACGAGATGGTGCGGCTTCCCACGGCAGGGCTGCCGTGTAAATATGTTCAATACCAAGTGCCCCAAGCAACAGAAGCGCACTCGACATCAAAAGAACCTGCTGGTTTATTCACAAGGAAAACAAGCTGCAGCATCGCTGAAAAGTTCATATCCGACGCGTTTCGAGGCTCCTGCCTCTTAATCATGGATCATTTCATTGTACTTGGCAGATAGCTCTGACAGCCTGCTCCTTTAAATACCCCCAGTGGGCCTCATTCATTGTGTGAATTATTGTATTGCAAGCTGGGACTTGTAGTCAAGTTCAGAGTAAAATTTCACCCTCCAGTGGGCTCTGCTAAGTGCATGATATTCAATGTATTGTTGCCCTCCGGTGGGCCATAATGCTGAGCAAGTTAGATTTTTCCTCTTTTGAAGTGCTGTCACGAGTATAGGCACGGTTCCCACTCACAGCCTCTCTGTCATTACGAGATGGTGCGGCTTTCCACGGCAGGGCTGCCGTGTAAATATGTTCAATCCCAAGTGCCCCAAGCAACAGAAGCGCACTCGACATCAAAAGAACTTGCTGGTTTATTCACAAGGAAAACAAGCTGCAGCATCGCTGAAAAGTTCATATCCGACGCGTTTCGAGGCTCCTGCCTCTTAATCATGGATCATTTCATTGTACTCGGCAGATAGCTCTGACAGCCTGCTTCTTTAAATACCTCCAGTGGGCCTTATTCATTGCGTGAATTGTTGTATTGCAAGCTGGGACTTGTAGTCAAGTTCAGAGTGAAATTTCACCCTCCATTGGGCTCTTCTAAGTGCATGATATTCAATGTATTGTTGCCCTCCGGTGGGCCATAATGCTGAGCAAGTTAGATTTTTCCTCTTTTGAAGTGCTGTCACGAGTATAGGCACGGTTCCCACTCACAGCCTCTCTGTCATTACGAGATGGTGCGGCTTCCCACGGCAGGGCTGCCGTGTAAATATGTTCAATCCCAAGTGCCCCAAGCAACGGAAGCGCACTCGACATCAAAAGAACCTGCTGGTTTATTCACAAGGAAAACAAGCTGCAGCATCGCTGAAAAGTTCATATCCGACGCGTTTCGAGGCTCCTGCCTCTTAATCATGGATCATTTCATTGTACTCGGCAGATAGCTCTGACAGCCTGCTCCTTTAAATACCCCCAGTGGGCCTCATTCATTGCGTGAATTGTTGTATTGCAAGCTGGGACTTGTAGTCAAGTTCAGAGTAAAATTTCACCCTCCAGTGGGCTCTGCTAAGTGCATGATATTCAATGTATTGTTGCCCTCCGGTGGGCCATAATGCTGAGCAAGTTAGATTTTTCCTCTTTTGAAGTGCTGTCACGAGTATAGGCACGGTTCCCACTCACAGCCTCTCTGTCATTACGAGATGGTGCGGCTTCCCACGGCAGGGCTGCCGTGTAAATATGTTCAATCCCAAGTGCCCCAAGCAACGGAAGCGCACTCGACATCAAAAGAACCTGCTGGTTTATTCACAAGGAAAACAAGCTGCAGCATCGCTGAAAAGTTCATATCCGACGCGTTTCGAGGCTCCTGCCTCTTAATCATGGATCATTTCATTGTACTCGGCAGATAGCTCTGACAGCCTGCTCCTTTAAATACCCCCAGTGGGCCTCATTCATTGCGTGAATTGTTGTATTGCAAGCTGGGACTTGTAGTCAAGTTCAGAGTAAAATTTCACCCTCCAGTGGGCTCTGCTAAGTGCATGATATTCAATGTATTGTTGCCCTCCGGTGGGCCATAATGCTGAGCAAGCTAGATTTTTCCTCTTTTGAAGTGCTGTCACGAGTATAGGCACTGTTCCCACTCACAGCCTCTCTGTCATTACGAGATGGTGTGGCTTCCCACGGCAGGGCTGCCGTGTAAATATGTTCAATCCCAAGTGCCCCAAGCAACGGAAGCGCACTCGACATCAAAAGAACCTGCTGGTTTATTCACAAGGAAAACAAGCTGCAGCATCGCTGAAAAGTTCATATCCGACGCGTTTCGAGGCTCCTGCCTCTTAATCATGGATCATTTCATTGTACTCGGCAGATAGCTCTGACAGCCTGCTCCTTTAAATACCCCCAGTGGGCCTCATTCATTGCGTGAATTGTTGTATTGCAAGCTGGGACTTGTAGTCAAGTTCAGAGTAAAATTTCACCCTCCAGTGGGCTCTGCTAAGTGCATGATATTCAATGTATTGTTGCCCTCCGGTGGGCCATAATGCTGAGCAAGTTAGATTTTTCCTCTTTTGAAGTGCTGTCACGAGTATAGGCACGGTTCCCACTCACAGCCTCTCTGTCATTACGAGATGGTGCGGCTTCCCACGGCAGGGCTGCCGTGTAAATATGTTCAATCCCAAGTGCCCCAAGCAACGGAAGCGCACTCGACATGCAAAAGAACCTGCTGGTTTACTCACAAGGAAAACAAGCTGCAGCATCGCTGAAAAGTTCATGTCCGACGCGTTTCGAGGCTCCTGCCTCTTAATCATGGATCATTTCATTGTACTCGGCAGATAGCTCTGACAGCCTGCTCCTTTAAATACCCCCAGTGGGCCTCATTCATTGCGTGAATTGTTGTATTGCAAGCTGGGACTTGTAGTCAAGTTCAGAGTAAGATTTCACCCTCCAGTGGGCTCTGCTAAGTGCATGATATTCAATGTATTGTTGCCCTCCGGTGGGCCATAATGCTGAGTAAGTTAGATTTTTCCTCTTTTGAAGTGCTGTCACGAGTATAGGCACGGTTCCCATTCACAGCCTCTCTGTCATTACGAGATGGTGCGGCTTCCCACGGCAGGGCTGCCGTGTAAATATGTTCAATCCCAAGTGCCCCAAGCAACGGAAGCGCACTCGACATCAAAAGAACCTGCTGGTTTATTCACAAGGAAAACAAGCTGCAGCATCGCTGAAAAGTTCATATCCGACGCGTTTCGAGGCTCCTGCCTCTTAATCATGGATCATTTCATTGTACTCGGCAGATAGCTCTGACAGCCTGCTCCTTTAAATACCCCCAGTGGGCCTCATTCATTGCGTGAATTGTTGTATTGCAAGCTGGGACTTGTAGTCAAGTTCAGAGTAAAATTTCACCCTCCAGTGGGCTCTGCTAAGTGCATGATATTCAATGTATTGTTGCCCTCCGGTGGGCCATAATGCTGAGCAAGTTAGATTTTTCCTCTTTTGAAGTGCTGTCACGAGTATAGGCACGGTTCCCACTCACAGCCTGCTCTGCCATTACGAGATGGTGCGGCTTCCCACGGCAGGGCTGCCGTGTAAATATGTTCAATCCCAAGTGCCCCAAGCAACGGAAGCGCACTCGACATCAAAAGAACCTGCTGGTTTATTCACAAGGAAAACAAGCTGCAGCATCGCTGAAAAGTTCATATCCGACGCGTTTCGAGGCTCCTGCCTCTTAATCATGGATCATTTCATTGTACTCGGCAGATAGCTCTGACAGCCTGCTCCTTTAAATACCCCCAGTGGGCCTCATTCATTGCGTGAATTGTTGTATTGCAAGCTGGGACTTGTAGTCAAGTTCAGAGTAAAATTTCACCCTCCAGTGGGCTCTGCTAAGTGCATGATATTCAATGTATTGTTGCCCTCCGGTGGGCCATAATGCTGAGCAAGTTAGATTTTTCCTCTTTTGAAGTGCTGTCACGAGTATAGGCACGGTTCCCACTCACAGCCTCTCTGTCATTACGAGATGGTGCGGCTTCCCACGGCAGGGCTGCCGTGTAAATATGTTCAATCCCAAGTGCCCCAAGCAACGGAAGCGCACTCGACATCAAAAGAACCTGCTGGTTTACTCACAAGGAAAACAAGCTGCAGCATTGCTGAAAAGTTCATATCCGGCGCGTTTCGAGGCTCCTGCCTCTTAATCATGGATCATTTCATTGTACTCGGCAGATAGCTCTGACAGCCTGCTCCTTTAAATACCCCCAGTGGGCCTCATTCATTGCGTGAATTGTTGTATTGCAAGCTGGGACTTGTAGTCAAGTTCAGAGTAAAATTTCACCCTCCAGTGGGCTCTGCTAAGTGCATGATATTCAATGTATTGTTGCCCTCCGGTGGGCCATAATGCTGAGCAAGTTAGATTTTTCCTCTTTTGAAGTGCTGTCACGAGTATAGGCACGGTTCCCACTCACAGCCTCTCTGTCATTACGAGATGGTGCGGCTTCCCACGGCAGGGCTGCCGTGTAAATATGTTCAATCCCAAGTGCCCCAAGCAACGGAAGCGCACTCGACATCAAAAGAACCTGCTGTTTTATTCACAAGGAAAACAAGCTGCAGCATGACAGAAAAGTTCATATCCGACGCGTTTCGAGGCTCCTGCCTCTTAATCATGGATCATTTCATTGTACTCGGCAGATAGCTCTGACAGCCTGCTCCTTTAAATACCCCCAGTGGGCCTCATTCATTGCGTGAATTGTTGTATTGCAAGCTGGGACTTGTAGTCAAGTTCAGAGTAAAATTTCACCCTCCAGTGGGCTCTGCTAAGTGCATGATATTCAATGTATTGTTGCCCTCCGGTGGGCCATAATGCTGAGCAAGTTAGATTTTTCCTCTTTTGACGTGCTGTCACGAGTATAGGCACGGTTCCCACTCACAGCCTCTCTGTCATTACGAGATGGTGCGGCTTCCCACGGCAGGGCTGCCGTGTAAATATGTTCAATCCCAAGTGCCCCAAGCAACGGAAGCGCACTCGACATCAAAAGAACCTGCTGGTTTACTCACAAGGAAAACAAGCTGCAGCATCGCTGAAAAGTTCATATCCGACGCGTTTCGAGGCTCCTGCCTCTTAATCATGGATCATTTCATTGTACTCGGCAGATAGCTCTGACAGCCTGCTCCTTTAAATACCCCCAGTGGGCCTCATTCATTGCGTGAATTGTTGTATTGCAAGCTGGGACTTGTAGTCAAGTTCAGAGTAAAATTTCACCCTCCAGTGGGCTCTGCTAAGTGCATGATATTCAATGTATTGTTGCCCTCCGGTGGGCCATAATGCTGAGCAAGCTAGATTTTTCCTCTTTTGAAGTGCTGTCACGAGTATAGGCACGGTTCCCACTCACAGCCTCTCTGTCATTACGAGATGGTGCGGCTTCCCACGGCAGGGCTGCCGTGTAAATATGTTCAATCCCAAGTGCCCCAAGCAACGGAAGCGCACTCGACATCAAAAGAACCTGCTGGTTTACTCACAAGGAAAACAAGCTGCAGCATCGCTGAAAAGTTCATATCCGACGCGTTTCGAGGCTCCTGCCTCTTAATCATGGATCATTTCATTGTACTCGGCAGATAGCTCTGACAGCCTGCTCCTTTAAATACCCCCAGTGGGCCTCATTCATTGCGTGAATTGTTGTATTGCAAGCTGGGACTTGTAGTCAAGTTCAGAGTAAGATTTCACCCTCCAGTGGGCTCTGCTAAGTGCATGATATTCAATGTATTGTTGCCCTCCGGTGGGCCATAATGCTGAGTAAGTTAGATTTTTCCTCTTTTGAAGTGCTGTCACGAGAATAGGCACGGTTCCCATTCACAGCCTCTCTGTCATTACGAGATGGTGCGGCTTCCCACGGCAGGGCTGCCGTGTAAATATGTTCAATCCCAAGTGCCCCAAGCAACGGAAGCGCACTCGACATCAAAAGAACCTGCTGGTTTATTCACAAGGAAAACAAGCTGCAGCATCGCTGAAAAGTTCATATCCGACGCGTTTCGAGGCTCCTGCCTCTTAATCATGGATCATTTCATTGTACTCGGCAGATAGCTCTGACAGCCTGCTCCTCTAAATACCCCCAGTGGGCCTCATTCATTGCGTGAATTGTTGTATTGCAAGCTGGGACTTGTAGTCAAGTTCAGAGTAAAATTTCACCCTCCAGTGGGCTCTGCTAAGTACATGATATTCAATGTATTGTTGCCCTCCGGTGGGCCATAATGCTGAGCAAGTTAGATTTTTCCTCTTTTGAAGTGCTGTCACAAGTATAGGCACGGTTCCCACTCACAGCCTCTCTGTCATTACGAGATAGTGTGGCTTCCCACGGCAGGGCTGCCGTGTAAATATGTTCAATCCCAAGTGCCCCAAGCAACAGAAGCGCACTCGACATCAAAAGAACCTGCTGGTTTATTCACAAGGAAAACAAGCTGCAGCATCGCTGAAAAGTTCATATCCGACGCGTTTCGAGGCTCCTGCCTCTTAATCATGGATCACTTCATTGTACTTGGCAGATAGCTCTGACAGCCTGCTCCTTTAAATACCCCCAGTGGGCCTCATTCATTGCGTGAATTGTTGTATTGCAAGCTGGGACTTGTAGTCAAGTTCAGAGTAAAATTTCACCCTCCAGTGGACTCTGCTAAGTGCATGATATTCAATGTATTGTTGCCCTCCGGTGGGCCATAATGCTGAGCAAGTTAGATTTTCCCTCTTTTGAAGTGCTGTCACGAGTACAGGCAGGGTTCCCACTCACAGCCTCTCTGCCATTACGAGATGGTGCGGCTTCCCACGGCAGGGCTGCCGTGTAAACATGTTCAATCCCAAGTGCCCCAAGCAACGGAAGCGCACTCGACATCAAAAGAACCTGCTGGTTTATTCACAAGGTAAACAAGCTGCATCATCGCTGAAAAGTTCATATCCGACACGTTTCGAGGCTCCTGCCTCTTAATCATGGATCATTTCATTGTACTCGGCAGATAGCTCTGACAGCCTGCTCCTTTAAATACCCCCAGTGGGCCTCATTCTTTGCGTGAATTGTTGTATTGCAAGCTGGGACTTGTAGTCAAGTTCAGAGTAAAATTTCACCCTCCAGTGGGCTCTGCTAAGTGCATGATATTCAATGTATTGTTGCCCTCCGGTGGGCCATAATGCTGAGCAAGTTAGATTTTTCCTCTTTTGACGTGCTGTCACGAGTATAGGCACGGTTCCCACTCACAGCCTCTCTGTCATTACGAGATGGTGCGGCTTCCCACGGCAGGGCTGCCGTGTAAATATGTTCAATCTCAAGTGCCCCAAGCAACGGAAGCGCACTCGACATCAAAAGAACCTGCTGGTTTACTCACAAGGAAAACAAGCTGCAGCATCGCTGAAAAGTTCATATCCGACGCGTTTCGAGGCTCCTGCCTCTTAATCATGGATCATTTCATTGTACTCGGCAGATAGCTCTGACAGCCTGCTCCTTTAAATACCCCCAGTGGGCCTCATTCATTGCGTGAATTGTTGTATTGCAAGCTGGGACTTGTAGTCAAGTTCAGAGTAAGATTTCACCCTCCAGTGGGCTCTGCTAAGTGCATGATATTCAATGTATTGTTGCCCTCCGGTGGGCCATAATGCTGAGCAAGTTAGATTTTTCCTCTTTTGAAGTGCTGTCACGAGTATAGGCACGGTTCCCACTCACAGCCTCTCTGTCATTACGAGATGGTGCGGCTTCCCACGGCAGGGCTGCCGTGTAAATATGTTCAATCTCAAGTGCCCCAAGCAACGGAAGCGCACTCGACATCAAAAGAACCTGCTGGTTTATTCACAAGGAAAACAAGCTGCAGCATCGCTGAAAAGTTCATATCCGACACGTTTCGAGGCTCCTGCCTCTTAATCATGGATCATTTCATTGTACTCGGCAGATAGCTCTGACAGCCTGCTCCTTTAAATACCCCCAGTGGGCCTCATTCTTTGCGTGAATTGTTGTATTGCAAGCTGGGACTTGTAGTCAAGTTCAGAGTAAAATTTCACCCTCCAGTGGGCTCTGCTAAGTGCATGATATTCAATGTATTGTTGCCCTCCGGTGGGCCATAATGCTGAGCAAGTTAGATTTTTCCTCTTTTGACGTGCTGTCACGAGTATAGGCACGGTTCCCACTCACAGCCTCTCTGTCATTACGAGATGGTGCGGCTTCCCACGGCAGGGCTGCCGTGTAAATATGTTCAATCTCAAGTGCCCCAAGCAACGGAAGCGCACTCGACATCAAAAGAACCTGCTGGTTTACTCACAAGGAAAACAAGCTGCAGCATTGCTGAAAAGTTCATGTCCGACGCGTTTCGAGGCTCCTGCCTCTTAATCATGGATCATTTCATTGTACTCGGCAGATAGCTCTGACAGCCTGCTCCTTTAAATACCCCCAGTGGGCCTCATTCATTGCGTGAATTGTTGTATTGCAAGCTGGGACTTGTAGTCAAGTTCAGAGTAAAATTTCACCCTCCAGTGGGCTCTGCTAAGTGCATGATATTCAATGTATTGTTGCCCTCTGGTGGGCCATAATGCTGAGCAAGCTAGATTTTTCCTCTTTTGAAGTGCTGTCACGAGTATAGGCACGGTTCCCACTCACAGCCTCTCTGTCATTACGAGATGGTGCGGCTTCCCACGGCAGGGCTGCCGTGTAAATATGTTCAATCCCAAGTGCCCCAAGCAACGGAAGCGCACTCGACATCAAAAGAACCTGCTGGTTTATTCACAAGGAAAACAAGCTGCAGCATCGCTGAAAAGTTCATGTCCGACGCGTTTCGAGGCTCCTGCCTCTTAATCATGGATCATTTCATTGTACTCGGCAGATAGCTCTGACAGCCTGCTCCTTTAAATACCCCCAGTGGGCCTCATTCATTGCGTGAATTGTTGTATTGCAAGCTGGGACTTGTAGTCAAGTTCAGAGTAAGATTTTACCCTCCAGTGGGCTCTGCTAAGTGCATGATATTCAATGTATTGTTGCCCTCCGGTGGGCCATAATGCTGAGTAAGTTAGATTTTTCCTCTTTTGAAGTGCTGTCACGAGAATAGGCACGGTTCCCATTCACAGCCTCTCTGTCATTACGAGATGGTGCGGCTTCCCACGGCAGGGCTGCAGTGTAAATATGTTCAATCCCAAGTGCCCCAAGCAATGGAAGCGCACTCGACATCAAAAGAACCTGCTGGTTTATTCACAAGGAAAACAAGCTGCAGCATCGCTGAAAAGTTCATATCCGACGCGTTTCGAGGCTCCTGCCTCTTAATCATGGATCATTTTATTGTACTCTGCAATTAGCTCTGACAGCCTGCTTCTCTAAATACCCCCAGTGGGCCTCATTCATTGCGTGAATTGTTGTATTGCAAGCTGGGACTTGTAGTCAAATTCAGAGTAAAATTTCACCCTCCAGTGGGCTCTGCTAAGTGCATGATATTCAATGTATTGTTGCCCTCCGGTGGGCCATAATGCTGAGCAAGTTAGATTTTTCCTCTTTTGAAGTGCTGTCACGAGTATAGGCACGGTTCCCACTCACAGCCTCTCTGTCATTACGAGATGGTGCAGCTTCCCACGGCAGGGCTGCCGTGTAAATATGTTCAATCCCAAGTGCCCCAAGCAACAGAAGCGCACTCGACATCAAAAGAACCTGCTGGTTTATTCACAAGGAAAACAAGCTGCAGCATCGCTGAAAAGTTCATGTCCGGCGCGTTTCGAGGCTCCTGCCTCTTAATCATGGATCATTTCATTGTACTCGGCAGATAGCTCTGACAGCCTGCTCCTTTAAATACCCCCAGTGGGCCTCATTCATTGCGTGAATTGTTGTATTGCAAGCTGGGACTTGTAGTCAAGTTCAGAGTAAGATTTCACCCTCCAGTGGGCTTTGCTAAGTGCATGATATTCAATGTATTGTTGCCCTCCGGTGGGCCATAATGCTGAGTAAGTTAGATTTTTCCTCTTTTGAAGTGCTGTCACGAGAATAGGCACGGTTCCCATTCACAGCCTCTCTGTCATTACGAGATGGTGCGTCTTCCCACGGCAGGGCTGCCGTGTAAATATGTTCAATCCCAAGTGCACCAAGCAATGGAAGCGCACTCGACATCAAAAGAACCTGCTGGTTTATTCACAAGGAAAACAAGCTGCAGCATCGCTGAAAAGTTCATATCCGACGCGTTTCGAGGCTCCTGCCTCTTAATCATGGATCATTTCATTGTACTCGGCAGATAGCTCTGACAGCCTGCTCCTTTAAATACCCCCAGTGGGCCTCATTCATTGCGTGAATTGTTGTATTGCAAGCTGGGACTTGTAGTCAAGTTCAGAGTAAAATTTCACCCTCCAGTGGGCTCTGCTAAGTGCATGATATTCAATGTATTGTTGCCCTCTGGTGGGCCATAATGCTGAGCAAGTTAGATTTTTCCTCTTTTGAAGTGCTGTCACGAGTATAGGCACGGTTCCCACTCACAGCCTCTCTGTCATTACGAGATGGTGCGGCTTCCCACGGCAGGGCTGCCGTGTAAATATGTTCAATCCCAAGTGCCCCAAGCAACGGAAGCGCACTCGACATCAAAAGAACCTGCTGGTTTATTCACAAGGAAAACAAGCTGCAGCATCGCTGAAAAGTTCATATCCGACGCGTTTCGAGGCTCCTGCCTCTTAATCATGGATCATTTCATTGTACTCGGCAGATAGCTCTGACAGCCTGCTCCTTTAAATACCCCCAGTGGGCCTCATTCATTGTGTGAATTGTTGTATTGCAAGCTGGGACTTGTAGTCAAGTTCAGAGTAAAATTTCACTCTCCAGTGGGCTCTGCTAAGTGCATGATATTCAATGTATTGTTGCCCTCCGGTGGGCCATAATGCTGAGCAAGTTAGATTTTTCCTCTTTTGAAGTGCTGTCACAAGTATAGGCACGGTTCCCACTCACAGCCTCTCTGTCATTACGAGATAGTGTGGCTTCCCACGGCAGGGCTGCCGTGTAAATATGTTCAATCCCAAGTGCCCCAAGCAACAGAAGCGCACTCGACATCAAAAGAACCTGCTGGTTTATTCACAAGGAAAACAAGCTGCAGCATCGCTGAAAAGTTCATATCCGACGCGTTTCGAGGCTCCTGCCTCTTAATCATGGATCATTTCATTGTACTCGGCAGATAGCTCTGACAGCCTGCTCCTTTAAATACCCCCAGTGGGCCTCATTCATTGCGTGAATTGTTGTATTGCAAGCTGGGACTTGTAGTCAAGTTCAGAGTAAAATTTCACCCTCCAGTGGGCTCTGCTAAGTGCATGATATTCAATGTATTGTTGCCCTCTGGTGGGCCATAATGCTGAGCAAGCTAGATTTTTCCTCTTTTGAAGTGCTGTCACGAGTATAGGCACGGTTCCCACTCACAGCCTCTCTGTCATTATGAGATGGTGCGGCTTCCCACTGCAGGGCTGCCGTGTAAATATGTTCAATCCCAAGTGCCCCAAGCAACGGAAGCGCACTCGACAGCAAAAGAACCTGCTGGTTTATTCACAAGGAAAACAAGCTGCAGCATCGCTGAAAAGTTCATGTCCGACGCGTTTCGAGGCTCCTGCCTCTTAATCATGGATCATTTCATTGTACTCGGCAGATAGCTCTGACAGCCTGCTCCTTTAAATACCCCCAGTGGGCCTCATTCATTGCGTGAATTGTTGTATTGCAAGCTGGGACTTGTAGTCAAGTTCAGAGTAAGATTTTACCCTCCAGTGGGCTCTGCTAAGTGCATGATATTCAATGTATTGTTGCCCTCCGGTGGGCCATAATGCTGAGTAAGTTAGATTTTTCCTCTTTTGAAGTGCTGTCACGAGAATAGGCACGGTTCCCATTCACAGCCTCTCTGTCATTACGAGATGGTGCGGCTTCCCACGGCAGGGCTGCAGTGTAAATATGTTCAATCCTAAGTGCCCCAAGCAATGGAAGCGCACTCGACATCAAAAGAACCTGCTGGTTTATTCACAAGGAAAGCAAGCTGCAGCATCGCTGAAAAGTTCATATCCGACGTGTTTCGAGGCTCCTGCCTCTTAATCATGGATCATTTTATTGTACTCTGCAATTAGCTCTGACAGCCTGCTCCTTTAAATACCCCCAGTGGGCCTCATTCATTGCGTGAATTGTTGTATTGCAAGCTGGGACTTGTAGTCAAGTTCAGAGTAAAATTTCACCCTCCAGTGGGCTCTGCTAAGTGCATGATATTCAATGTATTGTTGCCCTCCGGTGGGCCATAATGCTGAGCAAGTTAGATTTTTCCTCTTTTGAAGTGCTGTCACGAGTATAGGCACGGTTCCCACTCACAGCCTCTCTGTCATTACGAGATGGTGCGGCTTCCCACGGCAGGGCTGCCGTGTAAATATGTTCAATCCCAAGTGCCCCAAGCAACAGAAGCGCACTCGACATCAAAAGAACCTGCTGGTTTATTCACAAGGAAAACAAGCTGCAGCATCGCTGAAAAGTTCATGTCCGACGCGTTTCGAGGCTCCTGCCTCTTAATCATGGATCATTTCATTGTACTCGGCAGATAGCTCTGACAGCCTGCTCCTTTAAATACCCCCAGTGGGCCTCATTCATTGCGTGAATTGTTGTATTGCAAGCTGGGACTTGTAGTCAAGTTCAGAGTAAGATTTCACCCTCCAGTGGGCTCTGCTAAGTGCATGATATTCAATGTATTGTTGCCCTCCGGTGGGCCATAATGCTGAGCAAGTTAGATTTTTCCTCTTTTGAAGTGCTGTCACGAGTATAGGCACGGTTCCCACTCACAGCCTCTCTGTCATTACGAGATGGTGCGGCTTCCCACGGCAGGGCTGCCGTGTAAATATGTTCAATCCCAAGTGCCCCAAGCAACGGAAGCGCACTCGACATCAAAAGAACCTGCTGGTTTATTCACAAGGAAAACAAGCTGCAGCATCGCTGAAAAGTTCATATCCAACGCGTTTCGAGGCTCCTGCCTCTTAATCATGGATCATTTCATTTTACTCGGCAGATAGCTCTGACAGCCTGCTCCTTTAAATACCCCCAGTGGGCCTCATTCATTGCGTGAATTGCTGTATTGCAAGCTGGGACTTGTAGTCAAGTTCAGAGTAAAATTTCACCCTCCAGTGGGCTCTGCTAAGTGCATGATATTCAATGTATTGTTGCCCTCTGGTGGGCCATAATGCTGAGCAAGTTAGATTTTTCCTCTTTTGAAGTGCTGTCACGAGTATAGGCACGGTTCCCACTCACAGCCTCTCTGTCATTACGAGATGGTGCGGCTTCCCACGGCAGGGCTGCCGTGTAAATATGTTCAATCCCAAGTGCCCCAAGCAACGGAAGCGCACTCGACATCAAAAGAACCTGCTGGTTTATTCACAAGGAAAACAAGCTGCAGCATCGCTGAAAAGTTCATATCCGACGCGTTTCGAGGCTCCTGCCTCTTAATCATGGATCATTTCATTGTACTCGGCAGATAGCTCTGACAGCCTGCTCCTTTAAATACCCCCAGTGGGCCTCATTCATTGCGTGAATTGTTGTATTGCAAGCTGGGACTTGTAGTCAAGTTCAGAGTAAAATTTCACCCTCCAGTGGGCTCTGCTAAGTGCATGATATTCAATGTATTGTTGCCCTCCGGTGGGCCATAATGCTGAGCAAGTTAGATTTTTCCTCTTTTGAAGTGCTGTCACAAGTATAGGCACGGTTCCCACTCACAGCCTCTCTGTCATTACGAGATAGTGTGGCTTCCCACGGCAGGGCTGCCGTGTAAATATGTTCAAACCCAAGTGCCCCAAGCAACAGAAGCGCACTCGACATCAAAAGAACCTGCTGGTTTATTCACAAGGAAAACAAGCTGCAGCATCGCTGAAAAGTTCATATCCGACGCGTTTCGAGGCTCCTGCCTCTTAATCATGGATCACTTCATTGTACTTGGCAGATAGCTCTGACAGCCTGCTCCTTTAAATACCCCCAGTGGGCCTCATTCATTGTGTGAATTATTGTATTGTAAGCTGGGACTTGTAGTCAAGTTCAGAGTAAAATTTCACCCTCCAGTGGACTCTGCTAAGTGCATGATATTCAATGTATTGTTGCCCTCCGATGGGCCATAATGCTGAGCAAGTTAGATTTTCCCTCTTTTGAAGTGCTGTTACGAGTATAGGCACGGTTCCCACTCACAGCCTCTCTGTCATTACGAGATGGTGCGGCTTCCCACGGCAGGGCTGCCGTGTAAATATGTTCAATCCCAAGTGCCCCAAGCAACGGAAGCGCACTCGACAGCAAAAGAACCTGCTGGTTTACTCACAAGGAAAACAAGCTGCAGCATCGCTGAAAAGTTCATGTCCGACGCGTTTCGAGGCTCCTGCCTCTTAATCATGGATCATTTCATTGTACTCGGCAGATAGCTCTGACAGCCTGCTCCTTTAAATACCCCCAGTGGGCCTCATTCATTGCGTGAATTGTTGTATTGCAAGCTGGGACTTGTAGTCAAGTTCAGAGTAAGATTTTACCCTACAGTGGGCTCTGCTAAGTGCATGATATTCAATGTATTGTTGCCCTCCGGTGGGCCATAATGCTGAGTAAGTTAGATTTTTCCTCTTTTGAAGTGCTGTCACGAGAATAGGCACGGTTCCCATTCACAGCCTCTCTGTCATTACGAGATGGTGCGGCTTCCCACGGCAGGGCTGCAGTGTAAATATGTTCAATCCCAAGTGCCCCAAGCAACGGAAGCGCACTCGACATCAAAATAACCTGCTGGTTTATTCACAAGGAAAACAAGCTGCAGCATCGCTGAAAAGTTCATATCCGACGTGTTTCGAGGCTCCTGCCTCTTAATCATGGATCATTTCATTGTACTCTGCAGATAGCTCTGACAGCCTGCTCCTCTAAATACCCCCAGTGGGCCTCATTCATTGCGTGAATTGTTGTATTGCAAGCTGGGACTTGTAGTCAAGATCAGAGTAAAATTTCACCCTCCAGTGGGCTCTGATAAGTACATGATATTCAATGTATTGTTGCCCTCCAGTGGGCCATAATGCTGAGCAAGTTAGATTTTTCCTCTTTTGAAGTGCTGTCACAAGTATAGGCACGGTTCCCACTCACAGCCTCTCTGTCATTACGAGATAGTGTGGCTTCCCACGGCAGGGCTGCCATGTAAATATGTTCAATCCCAAGTGCCCCAAGCAACAGAAGCGCACTCGACATCAAAAGAACCTGCTGGTTTATTCACAAGGAAAACAATCTGCAGCATCGCTGAAAAGTTCATATCCGACGCGTTTCGAGGCTCCTGCCTCTTAATCATGGATCACTTCATTGTACTTGGCAGATAGCTCTGACAGCCTGCTCCTTTAAATACCCCCAGTGGGCCTCATTCATTGTGTGAATTATTGTATTGCAAGCTGGGACTTGTAGTCAAGTTCAGAGTAAAATTTCACCCTCCAGTGGACTCTGCTAAGTGCATGATATTCAATGTATTGTTGCCCTCCGATGGGCCATAATGCTGAGCAAGTTAGATTTTCCCTCTTTTGAAGTGCTGTCACGAGTACAGGCAGGGTTCCCACTCACAGCTGCTCTGCCATTATGAGATGGTGCGGCTTCCCACAGCAGGGCTGCCGTGTAAACATGTTCAATCCCAAGTGCCCCAAGCAACGGAAGCGCACTCAACATCAAAAGAACCTGCTGGTTTATTCACAAGGTAAACAAGCTGCATCATCGCTGAAAAGTTCATATCCGACACGTTTCGAGGCTCCTGCCTCTTAATCATGGATCATTTCATTGTACTCGGCAGATAGCTTTGACAGCCTGCTCCTTTAAATACCCCCAGTGGGCCTCATTCTTTGCGTGAATTGTTGTATTGCAAGCTGGGTCTTGTAGTCAAGTTCAGAGTAAAATTTCACCCTCCAGTGGGCTCTGCTAAGTGCATGATATTCAATGTATTGTTGCCCTCCGGTGGGCCATAATGCTGAGCAAGTTAGATTTTTCCTCTTTTGACGTGCTGTCACGAGTATAGGCACGGTTCCCACTCACAGCCTCTCTGTCATTACGAGATGGTGCGGCTTCCCACGGCAGGGCTGCCGTGTAAATATGTTCAATCTCAAGTGCCCCAAGCAACGGAAGCGCACTCGACATCAAAAGAACCTGCTGGTTTACTCACAAGGAAAACAAGCTGCAGCATTGCTGAAAAGTTCATGTCCGGCGCGTTTCGAGGCTCCTGCCTCTTAATCATGGATCATTTCATTGTACTCGGCAGATAGCTCTGACAGCCTGCTCCTTTAAATACCTCCAGTGGGCCTCATTCATTGCGTGAATTGTTGTATTGCAAGCTGGGACTTGTAGTCAAGTTCAGAGTAAGATTTTACCCTCCAGTGGGCTCTGCTAAGTGCATGATATTCAATGTATTGTTGCCCTCCGGTGGGCCATAATGCTGAGTAAGTTAGATTTTTCCTCTTTTGAAGTGCTGTCACGAGAATAGGCACGGTTCCCATTCACAGCCTCTCTGTCATTACGAGATGGTGCGGCTTCCCACGGCAGGGCTGCAGTGTAAATATGTTCAATCCCAAGTGCCCCAAGCAACGGAAGCGCACTCGACATCAAAAGAACCTGCTGGTTTATTCACAAGGTAAACAAGCTGCATCATCGCTGAAAAGTTCATATCCGACACGTTTCGAGGCTCCTGCCTCTTAATCATGGATCATTTCATTGTACTCGGCAGATAGCTTTGACAGCCTGCTCCTTTAAATACCCCCAGTGGGCCTCATTCTTTGCGTGAATTGTTGTATTGCAAGCTGGGTCTTGTAGTCAAGTTCAGAGTAAAATTTCACCCTCCAGTGGGCTCTGCTAAGTGCATGATATTCAATGTATTGTTGCCCTCCGGTGGGCCATAATGCTGAGCAAGTTAGATTTTTCCTCTTTTGACGTGCTGTCACGAGTATAGGCACGGTTCCCACTCACAGCCTCTCTGTCATTACGAGATGGTGCGGCTTCCCACGGCAGGGCTGCCGTGTAAATATGTTCAATCTCAAGTGCCCCAAGCAACGGAAGCGCACTCGACATCAAAAGAACCTACTGGTTTACTCACAAGGAAAACAAGCTGCAGCATTGCTGAAAAGTTCATGTCCGGCGCGTTTCGAGGCTCCTGCCTCTTAATCATGGATCATTTCATTGTACTCGGCAGATAGCTCTGACAGCCTGCTCCTTTAAATACCCCCAGTGGGCCTCATTCATTGCGTGAATTGTTGTATTGCAAGCTGGGACTTGTAGTCAAGTTCAGAGTAAAATTTCACCCTCCAGTGGGCTCTGCTAAGTGCATGATATTCAATGTATTGTTGCCCTCTGGTGGGCCATAATGCTGAGCAAGCTAGATTTTTCCTCTTTTGAAGTGCTGTCACGAGTATAGGCACGGTTCCCACTCACAGCCTCTCTGTCATTACGAGATGGTGCGGCTTCCCACGGCAGGGCTGCCGTGTAAATATGTTCAATCCCAAGTGCCCCAAGCAACGGAAGCGCACTCGACATCAAAAGAACCTGCTGGTTTACTCACAAGGAAAACAAGCTGCAGCATCGCTGAAAAGTTCATGTCCGACGCGTTTCGAGGCTCCTGCCTCTTAATCATGGATCATTTCATTGTACTCGGCAGATAGCTCTGACAGCCTGCTCCTTTAAATACCCCCAGTGGGCCTCATTCATTGCGTGAATTGTTGTATTGCAAGCTGGGACTTGTAGTCAAGTTCAGAGTAAGATTTTACCCTCCAGTGGGCTCTGCTAAGTGCATGATATTCAATGTATTGTTGCCCTCCGGTGGGCCATAATGCTGAGTAAGTTAGATTTTTCCTCTTTTGAAGTGCTGTCACGAGAATAGGCACGGTTCCCACTCACAGCCTCTCTGTCATTACGAGATGGTGCGGCTTCCCACGGCAGGGCTGCAGTGTAAATATGTTCAATCCCAAGTGCCCCAAGCAATGGAAGCGCACTCAACATCAAAAGAACCTGCTGGTTTATTCACAAGGTAAACAAGCTGCATCATCGCTGAAAAGTTCATATCCGACGCGTTTCGAGGCTCCTGCCTCTTAATCATGGATCATTTCATTGTACTCGGCAGATAGCTCTGACAGCCTGCTCCTTTAAATACCCCCAGTGGGCCTCATTCATTGCGTGAATTGTTGTATTGCAAGCTGGGACTTGTAGTCAAGTTCAGAGTAAAATTTCACCCTCCAGTGGGCTCTGCTAAGTGCATGATATTCAATGTATTGTTGCCCTCCGGTGGGCCATAATGCTGAGCAAGTTAGATTTTTCCTCTTTTGAAGTGCTGTCACGAGTATAGGCACGGTTCCCACTCACAGCCTCTCTGTCATTACGAGATGGTGCGGCTTCCCACGGCAGGGCTGCCGTGTAAATATGTTCAATCCCAAGTGCCCCAAGCAACGGAAGCGCACTCGACATCAAAAGAACCTGCTGGTTTACTCACAAGGAAAACAAGCTGCAGCATCGCTGAAAAGTTCATGTCCGGCGCGTTTCGAGGCTCCTGCCTCTTAATCATGGATCATTTCATTGTACTCGGCAGATAGCTCTGACAGCCTGCTCCTTTAAATACCCCCAGTGGGCCTCATTCATTGCGTGAATTGGTGTATTGCAAGCTGGGACTTGTAGTCAAGTTCAGAGTAAAATTTCACCCTCCAGTGGGCTCTGCTAAGTGCATGATATTCAATGTATTGTTGCCCACCGTTGGGCCATAATGCTGAGCAAGCTAGATTTTTCCTCTTTTGAAGTGCTGTCACGAGTATAGGCACGGTTCCCACTCACAGCCTCTCTGTCATTACGAGATGGTGCGGCTTCCCACGGCAGGGCTGCCGTGTAAATATGTTCAATCCCAAGTGCCCCAAGCAACGGAAGCGCACTCGACATCAAAAGAACCTGCTGGTTTATTCACAAGGAAAACAAGCTGCAGCATCGCTGAAAAGTTCATATCCGACGCGTTTCGAGGCTCCTGCCTCTTAATCATGGATCATTTCATTGTACTCGGCAGATAGCTCTGACAGCCTGCTCCTTTAAATACCCCCAGTGGGCCTCATTCATTGCGTGAATTGTTGTATTGCAAGCTGGGACTTGTAGTCAAGTTCAGAGTAAGATTTTACCCTCCAGTGGGCTCTGCTAAGTGCATGATATTCAATGTATTGTTGCCCTCCGGTGGGCCATAATGCTGAGCAAGTTAGATTTTTCCTCTTTTGAAGTGCTGTCACGAGTATAGGCACGGTTCCCACTCACAGCCTCTCTGTCATTACGAGATGGTGCGGCTTCCCACGGCAGGGCTGCCGTGTAAATATGTTCAATCCCAAGTGCCCCAAGCAACGGAAGCGCACTCGACATCAAAAGAACCTGCTGGTTTATTCACAAGGTAAACAAGCTGCATCATCACTGAAAAGTTCATATCCGACGCGTTTCGAGGCTCCTGCCTCTTAATCATGGATCATTTCATTGTACTCGGCAGATAGCTCTGACAGCCTGCTCCTTTAAATACCCCCAGTGGGCCTCATTCATTGCGTGAATTGTTGTATTGCAAGCTGGGACTTGTAGTCAAGTTCAGAGTAAAATTTCACCCTCCAGTGGGCTCTGCTAAGTGCATGATATTCAATGTATTGTTGCCCTCCGGTGGGCCATAATGCTGATCAAGTTAGATTTTTCCTCTTTTGAAGTGCTGTCACGAGTATAGGCACGGTTCCCATTCACAGCCTCTCTGTCATTACGAGATGGTGCGGCTTCCCATGGTAGGGCTGCCGTGTAAATATGTTTAATCCCAAGTGCCCCAAGCAACAGAAGCGCACTCGACATCAAAAGAACCTGCTGGTTTACTCACATGGAAAACAAGCTGCAGCATTGCTGAAAAGTTCATGTCCGGCGCGTTTCGAGGCTCCTGCCTCTTAATCATGGATCATTTCATTGTACTCGGCAGATAGCTCTGACAGCCTGCTCCTTTAAATACCCCCAGTGGGCCTCATTCATTGCGTGAATTGTTGTATTGCAAGCTGGGACTTGTAGTCAAGTTCAGAGTAAAATTTCACCCTCCAGTGGGCTCTGCTAAGTGCATGATATTCAATGTATTGTTGCCCTCTGGTGGGCCATAATGCTGAGCAAGCTAGATTTTTCCTCTTTTGAAGTGCTGTCACGAGTATAGGCACGGTTCCCACTCACAGCCTCTCTGTCATTATGAGATGGTGCGGCTTCCCACGGCAGGGCTGCCGTGTAAATATGTTCAATCCCAAGTGCCCCAAGCAACGGAAGCGCACTCGACAGCAAAAGAACCTGCTGGTTTACTCACAAGGAAAACAAGCTGCAGCATCGCTGAAAAGTTCATGTCCGACGCGTTTGAGGCTCCTGCCTCTTAATCATGGATCATTTCATTGTACTCGGCAGATAGCTCTGACAGCCTGCTCCTTTAAATACCCCCAGTGGGCCTCATTCATTGCGTGAATTGTTGTATTGCAAGCTGGGACTTGTAGTCAAGTTCAGAGTAAGATTTTACCCTCCAGTGGGCTCTGCTAAGTGCATGATATTCAATGTATTGTTGCCCTCCGGTGGGCCATAATACTGAGTAAGTTAGATTTTTCCTCTTTTGAAGTGCTGTCACGAGAATAGGCACGGTTCCCATTCACAGCCTCTCTGTCATTACGAGATGGTGCGGCTTCCCACGGCAGGGCTGCAGTGTAAATATGTTCAATCCCAAGTGCCCCAAGCAATGGAAGCGCACTCAACATCAAAAGAACCTGCTGGTTTATTCACAAGGTAAACAAGCTGCATCATCGCTGAAAAGTTCATGTCCGGCGCGTTTCGAGGCTCCTGCCTCTTAATCATGGATCATTTCATTGTACTCGGCAGATAGCTCTGACAGCCTGCTCCTTTAAATACCCCCAGTGGGCCTCATTCATTGCGTGAATTGTTGTATTGCAAGCTGGGACTTGTAGTCAAGTTCAGAGTAAAATTTCACCCTCCAGTGGGATCTGCTAAGTGCATGATATTCAATGTATTGTTGCCCTCCGGTGGGCCATAATGCTGAGCAAGCTAGATTTTTCCTCTTTTGAAGTGCTGTCACGAGTATAGGCACGGTTCCCACTCACAGCCTCTCTGTCATTACGAGATGGTGCGGCTTCCCACGGCAGGGCTGCCGTGTAAATATGTTCAATCCCAAGTGCCCCAAGCAACGGAAGCGCACTCGACATCAAAAGAACCTGCTGGTTTATTCACGAGGAAAACAAGCTGCAGCATCGCTGAAAAGTTCATATCCGACGTGTTTCGAGGCTCCTGCCTCTTAATCATGGATCATTTCATTGTACTCTGCAGATAGCTCTGACAGCCTGCTCCTCTAAATACCCCCAGTGGGCCTCATTCATTGCGTGAATTGTTGTATTGCAAGCTGGGACTTGTAGTCAAGTTCAGAGTAAAATTTCACCCTCCAGTGGGCTCTGATAAGTACATGATATTCAATGTATTGTTTCCCTCCGGTGGGCCATAATGCAGAGCAAGTTAGATTTTTCCTCTTTTGAAGTGCTGTCACAAGTATAGGCACGGTTCCCACTCACAGCCTCTCTGTCATTACGAGATGGTGTGGCTTCCCACGGCAGGGCTGCCGTGTAAATATGTTCAATCCCAAGTGCCCCAAGCAACGGAAGCGCACTCGACATCAAAAGAACCTGCTGGTTTATTCACAAGGAAAACAAGCTGCAGCATCGCTGAAAAGTTCATATCCGACGCGTTTCGAGGCTCCTGCCTCTTAATCATGGATCATTTCATTGTACTCGGCAGATAGCTCTGACAGCCTGCTCCTTTAAATACCCCCAGTGGGCCTCATTCATTGCGTGAATTGTTGTATTGCAAGCTGGGACTTGTAGTCAAGTTCAGAGTAAAATTTCACCCTCCAGTGGGCTCTGCTAAGTGCATGATATTCAAGGTATTGTTGCCCTCCGGTGGGCCATAATGCTGAGCAAGTTAGATTTTTCCTCTTTAGAAGTGATGTTACGAGTATAGGCACGGTTCCCACTCACAGCCTCTATGTCATTACGAGATGGTGCGGCTTCCCACGGCAGGGCTGCCGTGTAAATATGTTCAATCCCAAGTGCCCCAAGCAACGGAAGCGAACTCGACTGCAAAAGAACCTGCTGGTTTACTCACAAGGAAAACACGCTGCAGCATCGCTGAAAAGTTCATGTCCGACGCGTTTCGAGGCGCCTGCCTCTTAATCATGGATCATTTCATTGTACTCGGCAGATAGCTCTGACAGCCTGCTCCTTTAAATACCCCCAGTGGGCCTCATTCATTGCGTGAATTGTTGTATTGCAAGCTGGGACTTGTAGTCAAGTTCAGAGTAAGATTTTACCCTCCAGTGGGCTCTGCTAAGTGCATGATATTCAATGTATTGTTGCCCTCCGGTGGGCCATAATGCTGAGTAAGTTAGATTTTTCCTCTTTTGACGTGCTGTCACGAGTATAGGCACGGTTCCCACTCACAGCCTCTCTGTCATTACGAGATGGTGCGGCTTCCCACGGCAGGGCTGCCGTGTAAATATGTTCAATCTCAAGTGCCCCAAGCAACGGAAGCGCACTCGACATCAAAAGAACCTACTGGTTTACTCACAAGGAAAACAAGCTGCAGCATTGCTGAAAAGTTCATGTCCGGCGCGTTTCGAGGCTCCTGCCTCTTAATCATGGATCATTTCATTGTACTCGGCAGATAGCTCTGACAGCCTGCTCCTTTAAATACCCCCAGTGGGCCTCATTCATTGCGTGAATTGTTGTATTGCAAGCTGGGACTTGTAGTCAAGTTCAGAGTAAAATTTCACCCTCCAGTGGGCTCTGCTAAGTGCATGATATTCAATGTATTGTTGCCCTCTGGTGGGCCATAATGCTGAGCAAGCTAGATTTTTCCTCTTTTGAAGTGCTGTCACGAGTATAGGCACGGTTCCCACTCACAGCCTCTCTGTCATTACGAGATGGTGCGGCTTCCCACGGCAGGGCTGCCGTGTAAATATGTTCAATCCCAAGTGCCCCAAGCAACGGAAGCGCACTAGACAGCAAAAGAACCTGCTGGTTTACTCACAAGGAAAACAAGCTGCAGCATCGCTGAAAAGTTCATGTCCGACGCGTTTCGAGGCTCCTGCCTCTTAATCATGGATCATTTTATTGTACTCTGCAGATAGCTCTGACAGCCTGCTCCTTTAAATACCCCCAGTGGGCCTCATTCATTGCGTGAATTGTTGTATTGCAAGCTGGGACTTGTAGTCAAGTTCAGAGTAAGATTTTACCCTCCAGTGGGCTCTGCTAAGTGCATGATATTCAATGTATTGTTGCCCTCCGGTGGGCCATAATGCTGAGTAAGTTAGATTTTTCTTCTTTTGAAGTGCTGTCACGAGAATAGGCACGGTTCCCATTCACAGCCTCTCTGTCATTACGAGATGGTGCGGCTTCCCACGGCAGGGCTGCAGTGTAAATATGTTCAATCCCAAGTGCCCCAAGCAACGGAAGCGCACTCAACATCAAAAGAACCTGCTGGTTTATTCACAAGGTAAACAAGCTGCATCATCGCTGAAAAGTTCATGTCCGGCGCGTTTCGAGGCTCCTGCCTCTTAATCATGGATCATTTCATTGTACTCGGCAGATAGCTCTGACAGCCTGCTCCTTTAAATACCCCCAGTGGGCCTCATTCATTGCGTGAATTGTTGTATTGCAAGCTGGGACTTGTAGTCAAGTTCAGAGTAAAATTTCACCCTCCAGTGGGATCTGCTAAGTGCATGATATTCAATGTATTGTTGCCCTCTGGTGGGCCATAATGCTGAGCAAGCTAGATTTTTCCTCTTTTGAAGTGCTGTCACGAGTATAGGCACGGTTCCCACTCACAGCCTCTCTGTCATTACGAGATGGTGCGGCTTCCCACGGCAGGGCTGCCGTGTAAATATGTTCAATTCCAAGTGCCCCAAGCAACGGAAGCGCACTCGACATCAAAAGAACCTGCTGGTTTATTCACGAGGAAAACAAGCTGCAGCATCGCTGAAAAGTTCATATCCGACGTGTTTCGAGGCTCCTGCCTCTTAATCATGGATCATTTCATTGTACTCTGCAGATAGCTCTGACAGCCTGCTCCTCTAAATACCCCAGTGGGCCTCATTCATTGCGTGAATTGTTGTATTGCAAGCTGGGACTTGTAGTCAAGTTCAGAGTAAAATTTCACCCTCCAGTGGGCTCTGATAAGTACATGATATTCAATGTATTGTTGCCCTCCGGTGGGCCATAATGCAGAGCAAGTTAGATTTTTCCTCTTTTGAAGTGCTGTCACGAGTATAGGCACGGTTCCCACTCACAGCCTCTCTGTCATTACGAGATGGTGTGGCTTCCCACGGCAGGGCTGCCGTGTAAATATGTTCAATCCCAAGTGCCCCAAGCAACGGAAGCGCACTCGACATCAAAAGAACCTGCTGGTTTATTCACAAGGAAAACAAGCTGCAGCATCGCTGAAAAGTTCATATCCGACGCGTTTCGAGGCTCCTGCCTCTTAATCATGGATCATTTCATTGTACTCGGCAGATAGCTCTGACAGCCTGCTCCTTTAAATACCCCCAGTGGGCCTCATTCATTGCGTGAATTGTTGTATTGCAAGCTGGGACTTGTAGTCAAGTTCAGAGTAAAATTTCACCCTCCAGTGGGCTCTGCTAAGTGCATGATATTCAAGGTATTGTTGCCCTCCGGTGAGGCCATAATGCTGAGCAAGTTAGATTTTTCCTCTTTAGAAGTGCTGTTACGAGTATAGGCACGGTTCCCACTCACAGCCTCTATGTCATTACGAGATGGTGCGGCTTCCCACGGCAGGGCTGCCGTGTAAATATGTTCAATCCCAAGTGCCCCAAGCAACGGAAGCGCACTCGACAGCAAAAGAACCTGCTGGTTTACTCACAAGGAAAACACGCTGCAGCATCGCTGAAAAGTTCATGTCCAACGCGTTTCGAGGCTCCTGCCTCTTAATCATGGATCATTTCATTGTACTCGGCAGATAGCTCTGACAGCCTGCTCCTTTAAATACCCCCAGTGGGCCTCATTCATTGCGGGAATTGTTGTATTGCAAGCTGGGACTTGTAGTCAAGTTCAGAGTAAGATTTTACCCTCCAGTGGGCTCTGCTAAGTGCATGATATTCAATGTATTGTTGCCCTCCGGTGGGCCATAATGCTGAGTAAGTTAGATTTTTCCTCTTTTGAAGTGCTGTCATGAGTATAGGCACGGTTCTCACTCACAGCCTCTCTGCCATTACGAGATGGTGCGGCTTCCCACGGCAGGGCTGCCGTGTAAATATGTTCAATCCCAAGTGCCCCAAGCAACGGAAGCGCACTCGACATCAAAAGAACCTGCTGGTTTATTCACAAGGAAAACAAGCTGCAGTATCGCTGAAAAGTTCATATCCGAAGCGATTCGAGGCTCCTGCCTCTTAATCATGGATCATTTCATTGTACTCGGCAGATAGCTCTGACAGCCTGCTCCTTTAAATACCCCCATTGGACCTCATTCATTGCGTGAAGTGTTGTATTGCAAGCTGGGACTTTTAGTCAAGTTCAGAGTAAAATTTCACCCTCCAGTGAGCTCTGCTAAGTGCATGATATTCAATGTATTGTTGCCCTCCGGTGGGCCATAATGCTGAGCAAGTTAGATTTTTCCTCTTTTGAAGTGCTGTCACAAGTATAGGCACGGTTCCCACTCACAGCATCTCTGTCATTACGAGATAGTGTGGCTTCCCACGGCAGGGCTGCCGTGTAAATATGTTCAATGCCAAGTGCCCCAAGCAACAGAAGCGCACTCGACATCAAAACAACCTGCTGGTTTATTCACAAGGAAAACAAGCTGCAGCATCGCTGAAAAGTTCATATCCGACGCGTTTCGAGGCTCCTGCCTCTTAATCATGGATCACTTCATTGTACTTGGCAGATAGCTCTGACAGCCTGCTCCTTTAAATATCCCCAGTGGGCCTCATTCATTGTGTGAATTATTGTATTGCAAGCTGGGACTGTAGTCAAATTCAGAGTAAAATTTCACCCTCCAGTGGGCTCTGGTAAGTGCATGATATTCAATGTATTGTTGCCCTCCGGTGGGCCATAATGCTGAGCAAGTTAGATTTTTCCTCTTTTGACGTGCTGTCACGAGTATAGGCACGGTTCCCACTCACAGCCTCTCTGTCATTACGAGATGGTGCGGCTTCCTACGGCAGGGCTGCCGTGTAAATATGTTCAATCTCAAGTGCCCCAAGCAACAGAAGCGCACTCGACATCAAAAGAACCTGCTGGTTTACTCACAAGGAAAACAAGCTGCAGCATTGCTGAAAAGTTCATGTCCGGCGCGTTTCGAGGCTCCTGCCTATTAATCATGGATCATTTCATTGTACTCGGCAGATAGCTCTGACAGCCTGCTCCTTTAAATACCCCCAGTGGGCCTCATTCATTGTGTGAATTGTTGTATTGCAAGCTGGGACTTGTAGTCAAGTTCAGAGTAAAATTTCACCCTCCAGTGGGCTCTGCTAAGTGCATGATATTCAATGTATTGTTGCCCTCTGGTGGGCCATAATGCTGAGCAAGCTAGATTTTTCCTCTTTTGAAGTGCTGTCACGAGTATAGGCACGGTTCCCACTCACAGCCTCTCTGTCATTACGAGATAGTGTGGCTTCCCACGGCAGGGCTGCCGTGTAAATATGTTCAATCCCAAGTGCCCCAAGCAACAGAAGCGCACTCGACATCAAAAGAACCTGCTGGTTTATTCACTAGGAAAACAAGCTGCAGCATCGCTCAAAAGTTCATATCCGACGCGTTTCGAGGCTCCTGCCTCGTAATCATGGATCACTTCATTGTACTTGGCAGATAGCTCTGACAGCCTGCTCCTTTAAATACCCCCAGTAGGCCTCATTCATTGTGTGAATTATTGTTTTGTAAGCTGGGACTTGTAGTCAAGTTCAGAGTAAAATTTCACCCTCCAGTGGACTTTGCTAAGTGAATGATATTCAATGTATTGTTGCCCTCCGATGGGCCATAATGCTGAGCAAGTTAGATTTTCCCTCTTTTGAAGTGCTGTTACGAGTATAGGCACGGTTCCCACTCACAGCCTCTCTGTCATTACGAGATGGTGCGGCTTCCCACGGCAGGGCTGCCGTGTAAATATGTTCAATCCCAAGTGCCCCAAGCAACGGAAGCGCACTCGACAGCAAAAGAACCAGCTGGTTTACTCACAAGGAAAACAAGCTGCAGCATCGCTGAAAGTTTCATGTCCGACGCGTTTCGAGGCTCCTGCCTCTTAATCATGGATCATTTCATTGTACTCGGCAGATAGCTCTGACAGCCTGCTCCTTTAAATACCCCCAGTGGGCCTCATTCATTGCGTGAATTGTTGTATTGCAAGCTGGGACTTGTAGTCAAGTTCAGAGTAAGATTTTACCCTCCAGTGGGCTCTGCTAAGTGCATGATATTCAATGTATTGTTGCCCTCCGGTGGGCCATAATGCTGAGTAAGTTAGATTTTTCCTCTTTTGAAGTGCTGTCACGAGAATAGGCACGGTTCCCATTCACAGCCTCTCTGTCATTACGAGATGGTGCGGCTTCCCACGGCAGGGCTGCAGTGTAAATATGTTCAATCCCAAGTGCCCCAAGCAACGGAAGCGCACTCGACATCAAAAGAACCTGCTGGTTTATTCACAAGGAAAACAAGCTGCAGCATCGCTGAAAAGTTCATTTAAGACGTGTTTCGAGGCTCCTGCCTCTTAATCATGGATCATTTCATTGTACTCAGCAGATAGCTCTGGCAGCCTGCTCCTCTAAATACCCCCAGTGGGCCTCATTCATTGCGTGAATTGTTGTATTGCAAGCTGGGACTTGTAGTCAAGTTCAGAGTAAAATTTCACCCTCCAGTGGGCTCTGATAAGTGCATGATATTCAATGTATTGTTGCCCTCCGGTGGGCCATAATGCTGAGCAAGTTAGATTTTTCCTCTTTTGAAGTGCTGTCATGAGTATAGGCACGGTTCCCACTCACAGCCTCTCTGTCATTACGAGATGGTGTGGCTTCCCACGGCAGGGCTGCCGTGTAAATATGTTCAATCCCAAGTGCCCCAAGCAACGGAAGCGCACTCGACATCAAAAGAACCTGCTGGTTTATTCACAAGGAAAACAAGCTGCAGCATCGCTGAAAAGTTCATATCCGACGCGTTTCGAGGCTCCTGCCTCTTAATCATGGATCATTTCATTGTACTCGGCAGATAGCTCTGACAGCCTGCTCCTTTAAATACCCCCCGTGGGCCTCATTCATTGCGTGAATTGTTGTATTGCAAGCTGGGACTTGGAGTCAAGTTCAGAGTAAAATTTCACCCTCCAGTGGGCTCTGCTAAGTGCATGATATTCAAGGTATTGTTGCCCTCCGGTGGGCCATAATGCTGAGCAAGTTAGATTTTTCCTCTTTAGAAGTGCTGTTACGAGTATAGGCACGGTTCCCACTCACAGCCTCTATGTCATTACGAGATGGTGCGGTTTCCCACGACAGGGCTGCCGTGTAAATATGTTCAATCCCAAGTGCCCCAAGCAACGGAAGCGCACTCGACAGCAAAAGAACCTGCTGGTTTACTCACAAGGAAAACAAGCTGCAGCATTGCTGAAAAGTTCATGTCCGGCGCGTTTCGAGGCTCCTGCCTCTTAATCATGGATCATTTCATTGTACTCGGCAGATAGCTCTGACAGCCTGCTCCTTTAAATACCCCCAGTGGGCCTCATTCATTGTGTGAATTGTTGTATTGCAAGCTGGGACTTGTAGTCAAGTTCAGAGTAAAATTTCACCCTCCAGTGGGCTCTGCTAAGTGCATGATATTCAATGTATTGTTGCCCTCTGGTGGGCCATAATGCTCAGCAAGCTAGATTTTCCCTCTTTTGAAGTGCTGTCACGAGTACAGGCAGGGTTCCCACTCACAGCCGCTCTGCCATTACGAGATGGTGCGGCTTCCCACAGCAGGGCTGCCGTGTAAACATGTTCAATCCCAAGTGCCCAAAGCAACGGAAGCGCACTCAACATCAAAAGAACCTGCTGGTTTATTCACAAGGTAAACAAGCTGCAAAATCGCTGAAAAGTTCATATCCGACACGTTTCGAGGCTCCTGCCTCTTAATCATGGGTCATTTCATTGTACTCGGCAGATAGCTTTGACAGCCTGCTCCTTTAAATACCCCCAGTGGGCCTCATTCTTTGCGTGAATTGTTGTATTGCAAGCTGGGTCTTGTAGTCAAGTTCAGAGTAAAATTTCACCCTCCAGTGGGCTCTGCTAAGTGCATGATATTCAATGTATTGTTGCCCTCCGGTGGGCCATAATGCTGAGCAAGTTAGATTTTTCCTCTTTTGACGTGCTGTCACGAGTATAGGCACGGTTCCCACTCACAGCCTCTCTGTCATTACGAGATGGTGCGGCTTCCCACGGCAGGGCTGCCGTGAAAATATGTTCAATCTCAAGTGCCCCAAGCAACGGAAGCGCACTCGACATCAAAAGAACCTACTGGTTTACTCACAAGGAAAACAAGCTGCAGCATGACAGAAAAGTTCATATCCGACACGTTTCGAGGCTCCTGCCTCTTAATCATGGGTCATTTCATTGTACTCGGCAGAGAGCTCTGACAGCCTGCTCCTTTAAATACCCCCAGTGGGCCTCATTCACTGCGTGAATTGTTGTATTGCAAGCTGGGACTTGTAGTCAAGTTCAGAGTAAAATTTCACGCTCCAGTGGGCTCTGCTAAGTGCATGATATTCAATGTATTGTTGCCCTCTGGTGGGCCATAATGCTGAGCAAGCTAGATTTTTCCTCTTTTGAAGTGCTGTCACGAGTATAGGCACGGTTCCCACTCACAGCCTCTCTGTCATTCCGTGATGGTGCGGCTTCCCACGGCAGGGCTGCCGTGTAAATATGTTCAATCCCAAGTGCACCAAGCAATGGAAGCGCACTCGACATCAAAAGAACGTGCTGGTTTATTCACAAGGAAAACAAGCTGCAGCATGACAGAAAAGTTCATATCTGACGCGTTTCGAGGCTCCTGCCTCTTAATCATGGATCATTTCATTGTACTCGGCAGATAGCTCTGACAGCCTGCTCTTTAAATACCCCCAGTGGGCCTCATTCTGTGCGTGAATTGTTATATTGCAACTGGGACTTGTAGTCAAGTTCAGAGTAAAATTTCACCCTCCAGTGGGCTCTGGTAAGTGCATGATATTCAATGTATTGTTGCCCTCCGGTGGGCCATAATGCTGAGCAAGTTAGATTTTTCCTCTTTTGATGTGCTGTCACGAGTATAGGCACGGTTCCCACTCACAGCCTCTCTGTCATTACGAGATGGTGCGGCTTCCCACGGCAGGGCTGCCGTGTAAATATGTTCAATCTCAAGTGCCCCAAGCAACGGAAGCGCACTCGACATCAAAAGAACCTGCTGGTTTACTCACAAGGAAAACAAGCTGCAGCATTGCTGAAAAGTTCATATCCGGCGCGTTTCGAGGCTCCTGCCTATTAATCATGGATCATTTCATTGTTCTCGGCAGATAGCTCTGACAGCCTGCTCCTTTAAATACCCCCAGTGGGCCTCATTCATTGTGTGAATTGTTGTATTGCAAGCTGGGACTTGTAGTCAAGTTCAGAGTAAAATTTCACCCTCCAGTGGGCTCTGCTAAGTGCATGATATTCAATGTATTGTTGCCCTCTGGTGGGCCATAATGCTGAGCAAGCTAGATTTTTCCTCTTTTGAAGTGCTGTCACGAGTATAGGCACGGTTCCCACTCACAGCCTCTCTGTCATTACGATATAGTGTGGCTTCCCACGGCAGGGCTGCCGTGTCAATATGTTCAATCCCAAGTGCCCCAAGCAACAGAAGCGCACTCGACATCAAAAGAACCTGCTGGTTTATTCACTAGGAAAACAAGCTGCAGCATCGCTCAAAAGTTCATATCCGACGCGTTTCGAGGCTCCTGCCTCGTAATCATGGATCACTTCATTGTACTTGGCAGATAGCTCTGACAGCCTGCTCCTTTAAATACCCCCAGTGGGCCTCATTCATTGTGTGAATTATTGTATTGTAAGCTGGGACTTGTAGTCAAGTTCAGAGTAAAATTTCACCCTCCAGTGGACTTTGCTAAGTGAATGATATTCAATGTATTGTTGCCCTCCGATGGGCCATAATGCTGAGCAAGTTAGATTTTTCCTCTTTTGAAGTGCTGTCACGAGAATAGGCACGGTTCCCATTCACAGCCTCTCTGTCATTACGAGATGGTGCGGCTTCCCACGGCAGGGCTGCAGTGTAAATATGTTCAATCCCAAGTGCCCCAAGCAACGGAAGCGCACTCGACATCAAAAGAACCTGCTGGTTTATTCACAAGGAAAACAAGCTGCAGCATCGCTGAAAAGTTCATATCCGACGTGTTTCGAGGCTCCTGCCTCTTAATCATGGATCATTTCATTGTACTCTGCAGATAGCTCTGACAGCCTGCTCCTCTAAATACCCCAGTGGGCCTCATTCATTGCGTGAATTGTTGTATTGCAAGCTGGGACTTGTAGTCAAGTTCAGAGTAAAATTTCACCCTCCAGTGGGCTCTGATAAGTACATGATATTCAATGTATTGTTGCCCTCCGGTGGGCCATAATGCAGAGCAAGTTAGATTTTTCCTCTTTTGAAGTGCTGTCACAAGTATAGGCACGGTTCCCACTCACAGCCTCTCTGTCATTACGAGATGGTGTGGCTTCCCACGGCAGGGCTGCCGTGTAAATATGTTCAATCCCAAGTGCCCCAAGCAACGGAAGCGCACTTGACATCAAAAGAACCTGCTGGTTTATTCACAAGGAAAACAAGCTGCAGCATCGCTGAAAAGTTCATATCCGACGCGTTTCGAGGCTCCTGCCTCTTAATCATGGATCATTTCATTGTACTCGGCAGATAGCTCTGACAGCCTGCTCCTTTAAATACCCCCAGTGGGCCTCATTCATTGCGTGAATTGTTGTATTGCAAGCTGGGACTTGTAGTCAAGTTCAGAGTAAAATTTCACCCTCCAGTGGGCTCTGCTAAGTGCATGATATTCAAGGTATTGTTGCCCTCCGGTGGGCCATAATGCTGAGCAAGTTAGATTTTTCCTCTTTAGAAGTGCTGTTACGAGTATAGGCACGGTTCCCACTCACAGCCTCTATGTCATTACGAGATGGTGCGGCTTCCCACGACAGGGCTGCCGTGTAAATATGTTCAATCCCAAGTGCCCCAAGCAACGGAAGCGCACTCGACAGCAAAAGAACCTGCTGGTTTACTCACAAGGAAAACAAGCTGCAGCATCGCTGAACAGTTCATGTCCGACGCGTTTCGAGGCTCCTGCCTCTTAATCATGGATCATTTCATTGTACTCGGCAGATAGCTCTGACAGCCTGCTCCTTTAAATACCCCCAGTGGGCCTCATTCATTGCGTGAATTGTTGTATTGCAAGCTGGGACTTGTAGTCAAGTTCAGAGTAAGATTTTACCCTCCAGTGGGCTCTGCTAAGTGCATGATATTCAATGTATTGTTGCCCTCCGGTGGGCCATAATGCTGAGTAAGTTAGATTTTTCCTCTTTTGAAGTGCTGTCACGAGAATAGGCACGGTTCCCATTCACAGCCTCTCTGTCATTACGAGATGGTGCGGCTTCCCACGGCAGGGCTGCCGTGTAAATATGTTCAATCCCAAGTGCCCCAAGCAACGAAAGCGCACTCGACATCAAAAGAACCTGCTGGTTTATTCACAAGGAAAACAAGCTGCAGTATCGCTGAAAAGTTCATATCCGAAGCGTTTCGAGGCTCCTGCCTCTTAATCATGGATCATTTCATTGTACTCGGCAGATAGCTCTGACAGCCTGCTCCTTTAAATACCCCCAGTGGACCTCATTCATTGCGTGAACTGTTGTATTGCAAGCTGGGACTTTTAGTCAAGTTCAGAGTAAAATTTCACCCTCCAGTGGGCTCTGCTAAGTGCATGATATTCAATGTATTGTTGCCCTCCGGTGGGCCATAATGCTGAGCAAGTTAGATTTTTCCTCTTTTGAAGTGCTGTCACAAGTATAGGCACGGTTCCCACTCACAGCCTCTCTGTCATTACGAGATAGTGTGGCTTCCCACGGCAGGGCTGCCGTGTAAATATGTTCAATCCCATGTGCCCCAAGCAACAGAAGCGCACTCGACATCAAAAGAACCTGCTGGTTTATTCACAAGGAAAACAAGCTGCAGCATCGCTGAAAAGTTCATATCCGACGCGTTTCGAGGCTCCTGCCTCTTAATCATGGATCACTTCATTGTACTTGGCAGATAGCTCTGACAGCCTGCTCCTTTAAATACCCCCAGTGGGCCTCATTCATTGTGTGAATTATTGTATTGCAAGCTGGGACTTGTAGTCAAGTTCAGAGTAAAATTTCACCCTCCAGTGGGCTCTGCTAAGTGCATGATATTCAATGTATTGTTGCCCTCTGGTGGGCCATAATGCTGAGCAAGCTAGATTTTTCCTCTTTTGAAGTGCTGTCACGAGTATAGGTACGGTTCCCACTCACAGCCTCTCTGTCATTCCGTGATGGTGCGGCTTCCCACGGCAGGGCTGCCGTGTAAATATGTTCAATCCCAAGTGCACCAAGCAATGGAAGCGCACTCGACATCAAAAGAACGTGCTGGTTTATTCACAAGGAAAACAAGCTGCAGCATCGCTGAAAAGTTCATATCCGACGCGTTTCGAGGCTCCTGCCTCTTAATCATGGATCACTTCATTGTACTTGGCAGATAGCTCTGACAGCCTGCTCCTTTAAATACCCCCAGTGGGCCTCATTCATTGTGTGAATTATTGTATTGCAAGCTGGGACTTGTAGTCAAGTTCAGAGTAAAATTTCACCCTCCAGTGGGCTCTGCTAAGTGCATGATATTCAAGGTATTGTTGCCCTCCGGTGGGCCATAATGCTGAGCAAGTTAGATTTTTCCTCTTTAGAAGTGCTGTTACGAGTATAGGCACGGTTCCCACTCACAGCCTCTATGTCATTACGAGATGGTGCGGCTTCCCACGACAGGGCTGCCGTGTAAATATGTTCAATCCCAAGTGCCCCAAGCAACGGAAGCGCACTCGACAGCAAAAGAACCTCCTGGTTTACTCACAAGGAAAACAAGCTGCAGCATCGCTGAACAGTTCATGTCCGACGCGTTTCGAGGCTCCTGCCTCTTAATCATGGATCATTTCATTGTACTCGGCAGATAGCTCTGACAGCCTGCTCCTTTAAATACCCCCAGTGGGCCTCATTCATTGCGTGAATTGTTGTATTGCAAGCTGGGACTTGTAGTCAAGTTCAGAGTAAGATTTTACCCTCCAGTGGGCTCTGCTAAGTGCATGATATTCAATGTATTGTTGCCCTCCGGTGGGCCATAATGCTGAGTAAGTTAGATTTTTCCTCTTTTGAAGTGCTGTCACGAGAATAGGCACGGTTCCCATTCACAGCCTCTCTGTCATTACGAGATGGTGCGGCTTCCCACGGCAGGGCTGCCGTGTAAATATGTTCAATCCCAAGTGCCCCAAGCAACGAAAGCGCACTCGACATCAAAAGAACCTGCTGGTTTATTCACAAGGAAAACAAGCTGCAGTATCGCTGAAAAGTTCATATCCGAAGCGTTTCGAGGCTCCTGCCTCTTAATCATGGATCATTTCATTGTACTCGGCAGATAGCTCTGACAGCCTGCTCCTTTAAATACCCCCAGTGGACCTCATTCATTGCGTGAACTGTTGTATTGCAAGCTGGGACTTTTAGTCAAGTTCAGAGTAAAATTTCACCCTCCAGTGGGCTCTGCTAAGTGCATGATATTCAATGTATTGTTGCCCTCCGGTGGGCCATAATGCTGAGCAAGTTAGATTTTTCCTCTTTTGAAGTGCTGTCACAAGTATAGGCACGGTTCCCACTCACAGCCTCTCTGTCATTACGAGATAGTGTGGCTTCCCACGGCAGGGCTGCCGTGTAAATATGTTCAATCCCATGTGCCCCAAGCAACAGAAGCGCACTCGACATCAAAAGAACCTGCTGGTTTATTCACAAGGAAAACAAGCTGCAGCATCGCTGAAAAGTTCATATCCGACGCGTTTCGAGGCTCCTGCCTCTTAATCATGGATCACTTCATTGTACTTGGCAGATAGCTCTGACAGCCTGCTCCTTTAAATACCCCCAGTGGGCCTCATTCATTGTGTGAATTATTGTATTGCAAGCTGGGACTTGTAGTCAAGTTCAGAGTAAAATTTCACCCTCCAGTGGGCTCTGCTAAGTGCATGATATTCAATGTATTGTTGCCCTCTGGTGGGCCATAATGCTGAGCAAGCTAGATTTTTCCTCTTTTGAAGTGCTGTCACGAGTATAGGCACGGTTCCCACTCACAGCCTCTCTGTCATTCCGTGATGGTGCGGCTTCCCACGGCAGGGCTGCCGTGTAAATATGTTCAATCCCAAGTGCACCAAGCAATGAAAGCGCACTCGACATCAAAAGAACCTGCTGGTTTATTCACAAGGAAAACAAGCTGCAGCATCGCTGAAAAGTTCATATCCGACGCGTTTCGAGGCTCCTGCCTCTTAATCATGGATCATTTCATTGTACTCGGCAGATAGCTCTGACAGCCTGCTCCTTTAAATACCCCCAGTGGGCCTCATTCTTTGCGTGAATTGTTGTATTGCAAGCTGGGACTTGTAGTCAAGTTCAGAGTAAAATTTCACCCTCCAGCGGACTCTGCTAAGTGCATGATATTCAATGTATTGTTGCCCTCCGGTGGGCCATAATGCTGAGCAAGTTAGATTTTCCCTCTTTTGAAGTGCTGATAACGCCGAT